>BQNB010055538.1:0-20854 GCA_026074375.1 Tanacetum coccineum
AACCTATGGCTTGACCCAACGAGGGAGGCACTTGAATGTGGTGCCATAACAATTTTGGTGCCATAGCACTTTTGCTGACGTGACAGCACTTTTTTGTGCTATGGCTTGAGCCATGGCTCATGGGTACCTAGTGTTATAACTAAATAAGAGTATTGCTAAAGAGCAATATGCTACATCTAGGGTTGTAAACGAACTGAACGTTCAATAAACATTTAATGAACCGTTCGATAAAAAGTTCGTTCATGTTCGTTTATTTATTAAATGGACGAACATGAACACTATTTTACGTTCGTTTAGTTAAATGAACGAACATGAACACAAGTCACGTTCGTTCGTTTATGTTCGTGAACGTCCGATTAGGCGTTTATTAACGTTCATTTATGTTCATTTATATGTTTATGTTCGTATATCATATCTTTGAATTGTATATTTTTAAATCTGGTATGTTTAAATAAAACAACACTTATAAAACATAACATTATGCATAATTTGATAATACTTTATGTTTTTTTCTACGTTCATTCATGTTCGATCGTTTATGGTTCGTTTACTTCCTTAATAAACGAACATAAACGAACATGAACAACTCATTTTCTTAATAAACGAACATGAACAAAAAAATTCGTCCGTTTAAGCGTTCGTGTTCGTTTATTTGTCCGGTTAAAATTAAATGAACGAACATGAACAAGGCTTCGTTCGTGTTCGTCCGGTTCGTTTACAGCCCTAGCTACATCCATAAACAATTTACAAAAACATATCCACATAATCACTTGAGATGTGTTGTGGTCCAATCATATTGCATCATAGTTTCTCTTTCTTCATTCTTACCCTTCACATCTACTTGTCAAATCATTATGTGGATATAATTTTGTAAAGTTTTTGTGAATCTAGCATTACTCATTGTTAAAAGGGAGGTGATTTGCACACTCCATAAAATGATTGGGGCACTCTAATTTATTGTGTTTGCACATTTATACCCTCACACTTACTTTTACCTTTTCACCTCTATGAGGGTATAAGTGTCAAAACACATTAAATTATAGTGTCTCAATCATTTTGTGGAGTGTGCAAATCATCTTCTTTGTTAAAACCTCCTACAAAATCATCATATTTATCCTCCTATACACACAATCATATAATATATATTTTTTTCACTTATAATATCTCTAAATCCAAACCATCATTTTCGTCACTTATCACGATTTTGTGTGTAGAAAGATTAGTTGGAAAGTTTTGTAAGATGAATTAGCATTTTTAAATAAATCATGTTTGTTACACTGCTTTGCGAGCCCAAGACGCAATCGCACATATGTAAGTAAGCGATTTCGCTCCGTTATATGTGGATCCCATTTTTGGAACACTATTAGTCAAATTTAACTTCAAATAGAGAAATGCATTTTTAATAAATTAGACATGGTTGTTTGAATTCGAGGCGGCTCGCTGCGCGAGTATAACGTCAGGACGACACCGAGGTTCGTGCCATAGAGGTTGGTGTCGTTGCAGCAAGTCCACGTTATCCGTTTTTCTTCCTTTTTTGTGTTGTATTGTTTTTTATTGAAGTTTAAGTTATAGGTTCCGAATTATAAAGAAAATTGTTAAGTTGTCGGCACTTTTTACTATATCACAAAACAGAACTTGTGGGTAAGTGTTGCTCTTATAATATTATTAACAACATAAAAAAATATCATAAACTTTATGAAAAGCTGAAAACCATTAATTTGACCACAACAAACACATGAAGGAAAGAATATATTGCGGAGGGAATCACTTCACATTTTTACACGTGCTTACCTTGCACTAATCACGCTAATAACTTATGCTTGATCTTCTTCATATGAGACTATATATCACTCTATTTACATGTTCACCTAACAATATTCCAAAATGGAAAAAGGGACTTACATGTTCCAACAATCTTGTGTTTGTGTACTAGGTTTAACCTGTGCTATATTTTGGGTTTACTTGTTATGCTTCCATTTGGGAGTATTTGAAGGGACAGTTTTCTCGGTCAGTACTGAGAAAACTGTCCAAGATAATCCGATATCCATGTCCGAAATTCTGGAAACTAATAAGTCAGTTTCTCCTTTCATGAAGGCGATGAGAAGTGCAGAAAATAAAAGTGATCCGTGTGGAGGAAGATATGTCTATATTCATGATCTTCCTTCGCGTTTTAATGAAGATATAGTTAAGGAGTGTGGTAGTATTAACAAAATGTTCGACATGTGTACGTTCCTAATGAATAACGGGCTTGGACCGGTGTTAAATAATACGGAAGGTATGTTTTCAGATCATTGGTATGCCACGAATCAGTTTACACTTGATGTTATTTTTAGTTATAGGATGAAGCAGTATGAATGTTTGACGAATGATTCGTCTTTAGCTGCAGCTATTTTTGTCCCGTTTTACGCGGGGTTTGATGCTTCTAGATATCTTTGGGGGTATAATATTTCGGTTAGAGATGCAGCTTCTAATGATCTTGTTGAGTGGTTAACGAAAAGGGATGAATGGAAGTACTTGAATGGTAAAGATCATTTTCTTGTTGGCGGTAGGATTACTTGGGATTTTAGAAGATCAGCAGATGAAGACTCCAAATGGGGTAATAAGCTTTTGTTATTACCCGCGGTTAAAAACATGTCGATGCTTACTATAGAGTCGAACCCATATAGTTCTAGTGATTTTGCTATTCCATATCCAACTTATTTCCATCCGTCTTATGATTATGAGGTTTTGGATTGGCAAGATAGGATGATGAAAATGGAGCGGAAATGGTTGTTTAGTTTCGTAGGCGCTCCACGACCCAATGACCCCACATCGATTAGGAGTCTTTTAATAGATCAATGTAAGAATTCTAGTGTTGGGAAGTTGTTGGATTGTGGGGATGGAGATAAGAAGTGTCATTCGCCGAGTAGTGTAATGAAAATGTTCCAAAGTTCGATCTTTTGCTTACAACCTCAAGGTGATTCACCTACACGAAGATCAGCTTTTGATTCGATTTTGGCTGGTTGTATTCCAGTGTTCTTTCATCCCAATTCTTTTTACCTACAATACACTTGGCATATCCCTACAAACTATACAAGGTATTCAGTTTTTATTTCTGAGGATGATATTCGTAAGAATGTGAGTATAGAACAAAAACTTAGTCATATTGATCCCGAAGTAATTCAGATGATGAGAAAAGAGGTAATAAATATGATACCGAGATTGATATATGCTGGTCCTCATTCGAAGTTAAAGACAGAAGACGCATTTGATGTAGCTTTGAAAGCAATTATCCACAGGGTGGCCAAATTGAGACAAGATATGATTGATGGCAGATGAGGATTTCACTGAAAATCATAGTTGGAAGTACGCGCTATCAGAACAAGGTTATTAATCAATTATGAAGGTTTTCACGAACGAGAACCGTATTTCTCTTGACCATTGTAAGGCAGAATCGGTCAGTTAATAGAAACATGTATACCTTTTTGACCCGTTCTAGGTTCATACTTCAAGCAAATCATAATGTTTTATATTGGACTATTTGACCCCTTATTTTTTAACCTATAATAAATTTAATATTTTGAATTTTATTTGATATCAAAATGCCACACTTACATGCCTTCGCCCAAACCAGCTAATAAGTGTTGCGATTTGACACATCTTTCGGTTCCTGCTAAGCTATCATTAGCCTGGCATAAGGTAAAAAGTGAAGAATGCCAACTTAACAGAACAAGGATATACAGTACCAGAAACTTACAAAAGCCACTCTCTTGAACTTCATGCAAAAACGATGGTTACACATTGTTAGATCATGTATACAAGTATGAACTATAGGTATAACAAAAAGAAACAACAATACAGACATCATTCACAAAAGAAATCTACGGAATAAAACCTTAGAAAGCAACTACGAAGGGAAACAGATTCGTGTTGATAATTACAGTACGTGTTAGATCCCTTAAACCTACATACAACCGAGCATAGCCATGGGGAATGGCCAGTTTTCAGGCGTACAACTTGTCGACTATTTTTTTTTAGAACGGCAACTTGTCGACTATTTGTTAACAAACATATTGTACATGATCAAACATACAAGAAAACAGTCAAAGGTGTGAGTAAAAAAAGAAAAAAAACCAAAGCAGCACACCACGGAACTGAATCCAGCTAGCAGCATCAGTTAGGAGAGCTGGTGCAAGTTCCTGTAAGCAAATAAGGGTGGTTCAGCGTCTCACTAGGATTATGACAATTTCCATCTTCGGATAAGAACACGTGAAAAGACTACAATTTCCCAGAATGAGTGATTTAACAGAAGTTGCTAAATGTGATTTATTTTGAATTTAATATACTTTGTAACTAGTCTAAAGCCGTTCATTCATGCATTCCACAAAAAGTTTGTTTTCTTGGCAGTTTCGAAAGCTGGTCACAGTTTTGCAATTAGAAGCCACATGTACTGGTTCAAAATCTGATCACTTATTTATTAATGGAAAAAAAAACACCCTACATATCTTCACAAAAAATGTGGTTAAGTCCCCGCAAATTTTAGACAGAACAAATAAAGTTCAGGGATGTAAATGCTAAAACAATAACCAAGTTGGAGGACTTGACCACCAAAAAAAAGTTTATATTTTTCAACAAATAGAATAACTCTCAAGAACCTGAATCAACCACAGGAGTACTTTGAGAGACTTAACCCCAAAATTTGGGTGAAAGCATGTAGAGTTTTTATTATGCTAACCCTAAAGGTAAAGCGATAAATAACTTGAGCCACAAAGCAAAACGACCTAATTTATTTTTATATAGGTTTGTAAGGAAATGGCAAGCCTAAAAGTTCCATCACAACCAACACTAGGGGTATCATTTACGGTTACCATTCAAAAAAAAAGTGAAGATTTATTTTGACTTGGCTGCATACCTATATGTGGAATATTATCGCTGTCTTTAACATTCTAAAGCGTAATTATGACCCTGCAATACAAACAAACAGCTGTAAAAAGCCATCAGCGTGTAGTATTCTCCAAATAGTGCAACGTCTGACTACACATACTGCGTAAATTTTAATTAATATATCTTGACTATAGGTCAAGTATATGTGCACACTAATCAAAATCAAATAAAGTTTCTAGTGGCAAAAGGTAATTTTGAATTCAAAGTGTCAAAAGAAATATTGCATTTAAGACATCTGAAGGGGGCAAAAATTTTGCGAGTTAACCCAAAATACTTTGTTCAACTATTTTCCGAATTTTATAAGCAATTACACTTTTCCTCCAAATACTTTGTCCAAATATGGTTATAAAATTGTATTTTTCTCAATAATCGAGTTTTTTTAACAAAACGATTTACGAGGTTTTATGCATTAAAGTATTTAAGCAAGAAATAACCTGTACTATCATTCTACGTCGACCATTTGGGCGTCAAGGAAGTGATCGGGTCTGGTAAAACTCTCCCCATGAGTACCATTAAACTGGAGGATTCTAAGTTTGCCCTCCTGCGACAAGAGAGAATTATGCATGTGAAAGAATGTTTGAATTTTGGAGAAAAAAAATTCATAATTCACATAAGAGGTGGCGAAATGAGAAATTTGAGTAAACGATTAAAACGAGTAATTATCATGTACAGGCACCAAAAGATTCAAGCCAATCTGGACCACCTCGCCAACACTTAATGTCCATTATTTATTTAGTAAATAATTCAGTAGTATTAAATGTGTACTTGTGTCATAAGATAACTTCTTAGATAAACAATTTAGAACAAATCCATTTTTTGCTAATAGTATACAATTTTACATATGTCCCATTGGACCCGGTACTAAAAAGGACCCAAATTGACGTGTTCCGCTATAAATAGGTTGAAATTGCCAACTTTAACAGATATGAAGGTAAAGAACCCTTTCATGGTGAAATACAAACCTTAGTCCCGTAGACAATACCTCCCCCAGAGAAAGGGTGAAAACAAGCTACATTCACCTCATCTTCTGCGCTGGGAAGCACGCTCACAAGTTCCATATCCGAAACTCTATATACCTGAAATTTATAAAAAGGGTATTTAATTCAAAATCAGAGAGCTGAAAAAGGTCGTATTGTAACAACATAAACTCGCAAAAACAGCTTTTTAAAGTTCAGTATCATAATGCCCAAGCCTTTTCGCATTAGCTGTATTCTATAGATCGGGCTTTTAACACAGTTGTCTTTATATTGTAGGAAACTGAATACAACAAAGTGAAAATATTGGATATTCACCTCCAAAACTGTGTAGACGGATAGAGAATTATCCCCGTTGATGTCAATGCTTTTGAGAAGAGAACTATGACGTCGACCATAAGCAAGCAGTATGTGCTCAGAACTAGGTGAAAACTGCATGAAAATAGAAAGGAAGTTTATATCACGTATTCACGTTTTCAATTAATGATTTAAAAAGTAAAGTTTTTAACCCTCAACATAATATATGTGTTTGACTACACCATACTAAAGAATGTAACGAGTCCAGAAACATGTAAAAGAAAATTGCATGTAAGAAAGTGAATTTTATTTTAGCTAAGTGACTACTTGACCCCACATCAATATCACCAGAAACAAAAGTCAGACAAAAACTCGCCATGAATGACAGCACAGAACGATTTTCTTGTATGGAACTGAAAACAAAAACGAGAATAACACTAGATCCTATAAACATATCATACAACATCAACAACTTAACTTAAAATTAAACCCTTCATCCGGAATATGAAAAACAAAAAATTCCTAACCAATTGAACTGATCCCTCCGAAAAATAAAACAAATGGGAAATCAAATAACTCCTGATACTTAAACACTGCAGAGAAAAACACTGGCAAAACTATTTAGAAACTGCCCATATTGAACAAAATAAAGAATATTCATACTAGATTTCATTCAACTCCTAAGATTAAAAATAAATAAGTAACAAACAAAAACCAAAAACCGCAGCATATGTGTTTATCCATATTTACAAAGGTTAAAGATGCTAAATTCTGTACTGGGATGGAAACGGCTGGGGGATGAAGGCTTACACCCTCTTCTTGTATAAAAAAAAGTGTCCCCAGTCTAACTTTTTCAGAAAATTTATTAACCCCTTAATAGTAGTCAGACTAAAAATTCTGCCATTTTAATCTTGTGCTAACTTCCAAATAGGATGCAACTTCATGTCAAGAAAGAAAATAGCTATAGCAACCAAAAAAACAAATAAATTTTTGACCTGATACTATGGTTTCGGAGGCAAAGAAACAAAATATATAGAGCTTTTGCAATTCTAGGACTAATGTACCAACAATGTAAAATGATCAGTTAAACTACAAAGAAACATACCTGAATTGACGTTAAACAGTGAGCAGCTCTAATGGGCCTCGAGGTAAGCACCGAACCAAAGCTACAAAATTACAATAAATGTCAGATTAAAACTACTCGTTAAGTTGACATAATCAGTAAGAAGAATTAGCAAGGGAATGAAACCCTACGTCTCCTCTTCAAGTGAATAGACTCTCAATTCATAGATGACTTGACGAGCAGATATAGGATGTCGTGTAGGAGATGTTCCCGCCCCAATGGCCTCCTGATGAAATTGGGTTGATATTCCAGAATCGGCTTCAAACTGAGGAAGCACACATGCAACACAAGCAGCTAGATATCTCCCACAAGGTGAAAAATGGGCACCCATTTCACTGCAACAGCAGATGCAAATAAGCAAACCATAGATTATAGCCAAATAAAGCACAGACCTCAAAATCTAAGCATATTGCATATATGTGATTAAATAATAATAAAACGCGTAGAAAGGTAAAAAAAACTCTGGTTCAATTTCTATTTTAAGTAACCACTTTTGTTAACCCCAGAAGAACCCCCCTCAAAATTTTGGATTTACATGATTTAACCTGGTCAGCTGATAACAAGTTTCCAAGGCATGTAAGTGACTCAGCGTCGAGTCAGGGTCACATCCACACCATGTCAGATACAGATCAAATCAAAAAAATTGAAAGTTTAAATACTCTTATCGAAAGTTTTGGAAATTGGTGTCATTTCCTAGGCAAACAAATGGTTATCTCAATTAAAAAAACACAGTTCCGGCACCCGGTGTGAATCTGGCTGTTAATCTTTTTTCAAAACCAAACCTGCAAAGGACGGCATGTGGTATCGTTAGACGGCACCGGTCAACCTTGAGCAGAGCACATGGATTTTTTTTATCATGAGACCATATTCTAAGCTTTACGGTGCAAGGCAACTCAGCAGCAGCGGTAGCAGTCAGTGTTGCAGATATTTGAGACTGTATTTGAGTAATCATAGGAATTGGATCACCCCTGTTGTTTGGCTCATTTGTTGGACCATTGTGTGAATAGAATTCCACCCGATTCATGTTGTAAGGCATATCCAACGACACCTGGGGATATTCTCGATTACTGTTTGCCGGCTCGGGTGCCAAGGAAGTTAAGCCTGGCCTCTCGTTACTAACCAAATATCTATGTGGACTACCCCTAAGAGGTAAACTCGATGGTGTGCCTGCTCGGTGACCCATTAACCATCCTTGCATGAAAGGTAATTCCCAACGTATTCGATCTCTTAATGGGTCTTGCCCCAACTGATTCAACCTTGTTCCATGAACATCTTCGGCACCAGATATATCCATGTCTGAAGCACTATTTGGATTCGCAAAACTATCATTTACAGTATTGTGGGTGTTGGAAATAGGCAATAGAGTTAAAAAGGCATCATGCTGCTCAGTATTGTCTCCTAGACATTGGTTGTGGCATATTCAGGCATGACTACAACACAATGTATTTAACAGAAGGATCGATGATGTAGCCGACCATTCTGGGCATTGTTGGTTCCTTGAATCAGTTATGTCATGTGAAGGAGACGTGGAATAGAGGTAAGGGCATCAATGGTATATTCTGCCGCTAAACATAGATTCGAGTCAACCTCGATGCATATTGCCCATAAAATATTAGCTAGGCAGGAGGGGGATAATGGCCAATAACCCAAGAAAGAGTCGGCGAGTGTGGCCATTGTAGAATCTGAAGAGTCGAGATCATTGACCTGCAAACCACTTCAGCACTCAGAACATGGTAAAGTTTCCAATAGTTCTCAACATGGCAATTTGACCTATTTACATATGAATGGGCCGACTTGGGTTTGTACTTTATTTTAAATGAGTAAATCAAAAAGAAAAAAAAAACTAGCTAAAAGGGAATGGGTTTTCTAGAAAACAGGTCCAAAACAATATAATGCATACAACCAGGACCTGACCCCCAGCGTTTCAACCAATAATTATGACCTATTACCCAACCGACCACCCCCTTTCCACTTCAATTCCAAACCCAGGAAATAATGTTACCTCTGCAGTTAATAGAAGTGGAGCCGAATGTGGATGGAAATGCACAGCACGAAGAGAACGCCTTGTCCTCAATACAATAGCAGGTGCAGAGGTCTCTCCTCTACTGTTGTACCGCCATAAATATAGCTGAATTTAAGAAACTACCGTCAATATTATAGCTCTAACTTCACAGAAGTACATTTACGAAAAATAAAATAAAAAATGTAGAAACATGACCACAGTTAGACTAGTATTAGCACCTTATGGCCTGCAGCAACTGCAAGCAGTTCTCCTTCAGAATGAAATGCAATGGAAGCAATAGGCCGATCTGTTATAAACACAGATATGCAGACGTAAGATAATCATAAGAAATATAATATGGTAAATCCTTTAACAATTTCTATTAGTTCGTTTGATTTAGAAAGAAAAGACCAAGTTTAGTAATTACAAAAATCACGGGATCCTATGCATTCTGATGTATTTGCATTCCATAAGCGAACTTCATGGTCCAAGCTTCCACTTGCAAGTATTTCAGGACGCAATGGATGGAATCTAACCTGTAAAATGAAAACAACACATTAACCCGATGAAGATAACATGCAGAAACATTAATCTGGACTTCTCAATAAATATAAGTGACAAATAGGTACACAGTCTCATACTTCGATTGAATATAAGCTATATAATATAAAACTAACGTACAGGAGATAGAAACACAGCCTATTTAATGGAATTTTAAGTGACAATTTATATTCACGTAAGCGCTAAATCCAAAGTTATCATAAGAACGAGTCGAGGGTTTTTATATTAGAGTTCAAACTTCTCAGATAGCAACTCATTTTCATTTAGGGTACATGTAACTTCCTAGGTAGACCACAAATAAAATAGAATAGCTAATTATGTCGAATATTCAGAGAACAAGTTAGCAGCGACACTTACCACCCAAGGTGTTCTTCGATGTCCACTCAACACCTTTAAACATTTCCCAGTTTGGCAGTCAATTATTTTCACAGTATGATCACCGCTGTCAATCCCAAAACGAGTCAACTCAATAAATGGACAAAAAAAAGGAAAAGCTGCTAGAAACAAACCAACAACATACTGAGTAGAAGCAAGAATTTTCCCATCGGAACTAAATGCTGCTGCAATAGTTGATCTCGGTGAAGGCGTTAATGGACAATACTTAGCTGACAAAGACCTCAAAGATTCAGCCTCCACCCTACGATAACAGTTAAATTAGAAAAATGATAACCATTGTGTTTTATTTCTAGTCCGCATCAAATAAAATAGATAATGAAACATGTAATTCCACATAAGTACCATGAAAGAAGTTCACGTCTTGAATCCCTTGCGTTTTCACTCTTGGGCTTAACAAATGATGGATGGACGAGATCAGATGTTCTACTCCCTTGCTTTTTTGGCGAATACTTTTTTATTCTCGGAGCTATCTCTCTCTTGGCCAACATGTGGAAAACATTCCTACTACTGAAAAAATTAACATGTTAGACGGTTAGTATCGAACAGGCAACAAAGTCACTAGCAGAATTGAGCTAGCTTTGAACTTCACCGAGTTTTATAAAAAATCCTAATTCTATAACACAGAAGTAAATCAGACCCGTATACAATTTCCATATCGACAATACACTTAGAATCCACATGATAAAACAAAACTTATCGAATCCAAATTACAAATAATCACGAGGAACAAGTTCATTCAATCTCTCACTTTTGATGTCAAAACTCAAAAGGTATACTAATTTACGTCTTAAAAATCACTCATGAACATCCAAAATTCCTAACATACATACCACCACAATGATCTAGCTCAGCTTTGAGATTACAATAAAGTCAATCGCTAAACTGTATCCAATTTCAAACGCAATTGAACAGTACGAAACAAAAAGATCAAATTGAACATCTTAACAACTACATGTCGCTCGAAAGATGTAGCGCAATTTTAAAACAACTCCAACTACAATAAATTAACAACGTACTATACCTAATTAAAAACCTAAATTAATCAATCAAAATTCTCGAATACTTGACTCAATCAAATCACTGAGTAACAGTATAAAAAAAATCTAGCTCAAATTAAAAAAATATACATACTTCGGAACAATCTAAAACCAATGAAAATTGAGCAAAAATGAAATCAAAAACCAAAAAAGTATGGGTGTGTTAGATTTAGTGTGGAGAAAAATATCTCATTTTTTTTTTTTTCCAGAAATTTTTCATTTGAGAATGGAAAAGACTGAAAACATGTTAAGGATGTCACACTTATTTTTTTTTTTTTTCTCCTTTTTTTTGTTCAATTATTTTTTTCCACATATTTCAAAAAAAAAAACAAAAAGCAAAATTTTCCCGCTCATTTTTACTAAATTTTTATATAGAAAAATAGAAAATCCAACGAATTTTAATAATTAAATAACTCGTTCACCACTTTTCTTTTTTTTTTTTTTTCATTTTTTAAAAAGGGAAAAATTGCCAGAAACTAATGCAACTCTCATCTAAACAAGTTTTTCAAAATTCTTCAAAATCTATCTTACTCTAGAAAAGAAAACAATTCCCTCTCCTTAGAAATTTAGAAAGAGAAAACTATAAGAAAATTTTCTACAAACTAAACACTACCTAAGAACACTACCTAAGTTTTTCAAATTGAACATCTTAACAACTACATATCGCTAATACTAACGAACTTAACAACCTAAATTAAGCATAAAAATTCTCGAAATTTTCGCGAAAGAACATCAAATTTCTTAACACCAAAATTTAGCATCTATTAATCAATCACCTAATCAAAATCACTAATAAGAGTAGAAAGATCTGGCTCAAATTTATAAAAATATACTTCGGAACAATCGAAAACAATGAAAAAATGGAGCAAAAATGTATCAAAAACAAAAAAAGTAAGTTTTTCAAATTGAACAGCTTAACAACTACATATCGCTAATAGTAACGAACTTAACAACCTAAATTAAGCATAAAAAATCTCAAAATTTTTGCGAAAACATAAAATTTCTTAACAATAAAAAAAATGAAAATTGAGCAAAAATGAATCAAAAGCAAAAAAAAAGTAAAGGAATTGAACAGCTTAACAACTACATATCGCTAATAATAACAAACCTAACAACCTAAATTAAGCATAAAAAATTCTTGAAATTTTCGGGGAAAAACATCAAAATTTAGCATCTATTAATCAAAATCACTAACAACAGTAGAAAGATCTAGCTCAAATTAATCAAAATTGAGCAAAAACGAAACAAAATAAAGAAATCAAGTAATTGAATCTCACTTGTGATGTGATGGTGAAGAAGAAGAAGAAGATTGAAGATGATCTAGATGTGTATTAGTCTTCATAGTTTTATTCAATTACAACTGAAATTGACAATATATTATTATAATTGAGACATATATATAAAGGATAGATCTAATCTGACTATCTGCGTTAGGGTTTTCTTGGTTTGATTGATTTATGTATATAAAAAAAATAAGAGAAACCCTAACGGAGAGATAGATAGATAGAGATGTGGGAAATTAGGGATGATAATTGATAATTGATGATGGTGATGTCTGAATGAGGTGTGACAAAATGTTAGGGATTTCTAACCAGGCTAGTTAGTTATTTATATGTCTCTCTTTTTATTTATCTAAATAAAAAAAAATTAGTTAATTGCATAAATCGTGTATATCGTTGACGCATAGTTACACCTTTCGTCTTAAAACTTAGAACTGGGAGTGGCGGTGCCATAGAGAAAAAAGCGAGGAAAATAGAGTTTGGCACTAGATTTGGTATGGCATCAGAATTCAGTGGAGTGGTGAGCCATAGCCGAGAGGCCTTGGCACGAATCATGGAGTGGTGAGCCATAGCCAAAACTCGTGCCATAGGGCTAATTTTTCACAAAAACAAAAAATATATATATATATATTATGGCGTCGGCTGTTAGCTAACAGCCGAGAGGCCTTGGCACCAACCACGGAGTGGTGCGCCATTCTTTTTTCTCGCGCCAAGGCTTGGTGCCAGCCGATGGCACCACCATTCCCTCCGCTCTAAGAGGGGAGGGAGTCCATGGCGCCAAAATGGCCAACGACGCACGACTCCATGGCTCGCGCCAAGGGTCTTCGCGCCGTGACTAACAGCCCACGCCAAACTTAATTATTATTTTATTTTATTTTTAAATCTATCCGTTAGGGGGAGCGGATATTCAAAAAAATACCCCCAAAATCACAATTTTACCCCTTTAAAAATCCTATAAATACCCCCTTTTTATTTCATACTTCACACACACTTTCAATACATCTTCTACTTCACATTTCTCTACTTCTCTATATTTTTCACTCAAAAAAAATGAATCTCAATCCCAACCCCAACCTACCAAATTGGATTTCTGGTATGTTTAACGACCCAACCAACCAAATTTCGGGGTCGTCTTCGAATCCGGGCTCCTCCACTCAACCGGCATTCAACCAAATGCCTTACTATCTCAATCCAAATTACCAACATCAATTTACTAACCAAGAAGAAATTGTTGATGTTTCAACAATTTAAATGCAACAAATGCACCAACAACAACCACAACATTACCTTTCCCCCGGTGGGTGTGGGGGCCTCCCACCAACCAAGTCACCCACTTCCCACACATCCGAGCAACAATCGCACCACTTTGAAGTCGAAGATACCGAAGATGAAGACAACGGTTCCGACCCCGACGTCGAACCTAGCCGCGGCGTCCGTTTGAAGTCAAGGCAAAAAAAACAAAGAAAAAGAACCGCACTTGAGAAACAAAAAAGAATCGTAACTGCGTAGACTCAAAGATGAGGAGTGCATTTGCGGAATTTTCATTCAAGTTTTCCGAGATCCAAAACCGGGTGTGATCAAAAGCGTGATACTTTTTTGGTACAAAATCCAAATGTGTACAATACGAAAAGCGAAGAAAAAAAGGCATCACGGAGCAGACCAGAAAATGTTGACAGGGTAGTGGACTCTAATGAATACCTCGTTCTCAAGTTTAATCATTGGTGCAAGAAACCGCGGTTCATAGTGGGAGAATATGGTGATCATAAGTCGAGGGTGCACCACGTTGTATGATGCAACCGTGGCGGGGTGAGTATTAAGCACCGGAGTGCTTGCTTTTTTTGACAAGGCAAACACAATGGACAAATCCCCCCCGATTCGACTTGCCAAGAGGAAATCGTCTTTGGGCACGCGGACGAGGAACCGGAGCATTTTGGAGATGAATGATTTGCTCACCACCCGGTTTGCAACACTTGCTAAAAGTCAACGTACGGGTTCTAACTCGACGCATAGCTTCGTTCCAAGACCCGCCGCGTATCAAGAATTCATGGCGAACAAACGAGTTGGACCGCAAAGCCAAAATGACCCCGTTCTCAAGAGAGAGAGTGAAAGACCGAAGGCGGTTGTATCCAACTCAGAAGGATTAGCGGAGGACACGCGTGTGTTTAAAATACAAATCGACACACGCCTGGATGATGCGGCCGACGCCGCACATAACGCCCAAAGGCAAGAATCCAGGCGGCATATCCACCACCATCCAAACAATTCGGCGCCGCCTAATTTATGATTTTTAATTCATGCAATTTCATATTATGTTTTTAATTTTATGTCTTTTAATTTATGTTTTTTTTTATGTATTGTGTTTTTTAATGTACATGTTTTTTAATTTCAATGAATATTATTTTTAGTTTCTTAAAAATAAGTGTATTTTAAATAAATAATTAAAAAAAATAATTAAAAATATCTATGCATCAATTCTGGTGCAAAACTCCCACTAAATTCTGGTGCCATGACATTTCTGGTGCCAAACTCCATTTTGCTGACGTGGCACCACTTTTGGAGTTTGGCACCAAGAGTTTGGCACCACGACTCCCTGTGCTCTAATGGTTACATTGGTCGTCTTTGTGGTTGTTCATTTTGCATGGACTGGTTCTTTGACCAAGCAGGCATATGTTTTAGACGTTAAATGAGGTCAGGTGCGGGACACGTGAGGTCGTATCGTCATTTTCTGTCCATACCAAATCACAGGGACGGTTTTTGTAACTTGAAGGTAAACCACATTTTCACGCCTTTCCTGCCACAACTTACCTGCTATTTATATCCCCATTTCCCTCAAATCCTAATTAAAACCAAACCATCTATGATTAAATGCCCAAAAACCCTAATTACATTTCCTTTCTACAGTGGAATGATTTATTTAACTAACCCACACAACTTTTACATTACCACCACAACCAAACCACACCTCCACGGGAACACGCCACCACTGAAACCCCCACCACCACCGAGACCCTCACCACCACCAATCTAAAACAAAATTCAAATTGATTGTTGCAATCACCAGATAAATAAGAAAATGACTTCATCCCCAAAGCATCAATGGGAACAATCCCTTGATATAGACGATTCTCATCTCCGACCAACCGCCATCCTCCGTCCCTGCAACAACCACCATATACGCCCTGAGACAACCATCACTACCCAACCCTAGTTTCATCTAAAAACCCTAAAGTTGGTAATTATGTTAAAAATCCAGTTAGGATAATACTAGGTCCTAGGGTGTTGTTTAAGCGGCGAAGCTTTGTAAAATAACGAATATTCATGAAGGCGGGGAGGAGTGTGTAATGTCGACACATGAGTATATTAGGACAGTTTTTGAGGATGTGGGTGAGGGTGAGGATTTTACCATAGGTCGTGGGTTACCGCGGTTGAGTTTGTGAATGTTGATGGGGGGATCGTGAGTGGGTGTTTTGGCGATATCAAGAAATTTTGCAAGAATGGGAAACTTGACAAGGTTGCTGCAATAATCATGTCTTGTACTCAGAATGCGATGGGCGATCTCACGATAACACTCACAGACCTTTCAGGTAATATTCATCACAAAATACTTAGAGAAGAGGTGTTTGGAAATACGATTATCGTATGAGCTGCTTTGATACTTCATAATATGGATCAGGAGGTCGAGGAAGCTCGAAAGGTGAATTAGCCATTTTCAAGAGAGATAAAGTGTAGAGAGAAAAAGTGAGTTCTAGAGAGAGAAAGTGTGTGTTTATAATGAATAAAGAAAAGATGAGTTACACACTAGAGCTTCATCCCTTCATGGAAGTATGAAGGGGTATATATAGGCTCTTCATACGCTCTAATATACAGTATTACAAGTCTAGTCCTTACGTATGAACCTATTAATAAACTAATGTAATTCCCGTAATGTCGCCACATGTTAGAAACCTAATATTCATTCCCCAATATGGTGGCATACAGGATTACTTACAATGTATCCTACAAGTACACATACAAATGAAAGCATTCCAAATCGCTGCCACAACTGAGGATGTATGCAGTTTCCTTTGTCTTCAACATGTACTCCAGCTTTGTTCTTTTCTTCACTTGTAGAAAATACACTGTAGTACGTATGAATTAGATTAACTTCCCTCCAGTTCATATTGCATGTCTTCAAATAGCTTTCTCCGTCTACTTCTTTTTGGTGAAGTTTTTGAATCAGCTTCCCCCAAACGGACAACCATTTTCAGCAGATTCGAAATTATAAAACCATAGAGGGGGTGAATAAGGTTTTCTTGACTTCTTCGAAGTTTATAAAACTTCAAGTCTCAAAGGACCGAGTGGTGTAAAAATCTATTTTATGATGAAGATAATAAGTAGATGGAGATAGAGAGAGATATATACCACGATATATAATGGTTCATGATGTGAGATTTATACGATACGTGTTTTATTTTAAAATATATTTTTACCAAGTTTTAAATTTATAAAACTCGATCTACCTGACAACGCACTAACGGGCAGAGAACCCGATCGTGGGTAGTATAGAATGGTAAATCCGAGGTCGTCCCAAGAGCTAAATTGTAATTAGTTTTAATTTGAAATGTCACGTTAAGAAAATGGTTTTTGATTTGAAATGAAATTTAAAATAACAATAAAATTAAATACTGAAAATAAAAAGAATTGGAGATATCAAGAGAGAAAATGTGCTAACCTAGTTACTTCATTACTATTGTTATGAAAACGTTTTCCTGTGCAATGTTAAACTATGGTTTCATTAGCGGTTTCTAAGGTCGATAGACTTGAATATGCATATGCAGTCTATCCTATACTTCTCGCGATTCCGACTCAGTCCAAATCGTATAGGAGGTAGGATATCAAGGTTGTAGTGATTAATCCCAACTATTCCCAAAACATATATAATAACCTATAAAGATTATTAACCCTCTCTGAAAGAGTTTCTGTGCTTTTATAAGTATATTAGTAATTGATAAGTGCGGAGACCGGTTAGTTCCTACACTAGAGGTCGGAGTCATAGATCCTCCTTAGTACCCGATGGATCCCATATTGACTAGGTAATCTAATAATGAGGCAAGCCAGGTCCAAATCACCCGTACTACCAAAACCCAGGGTTACACGATAGTCAAGGAATATCTAACAAAATCATAATCTAACAGGAAACAAACATCATAACAACAGTAATTTCATAACTAGACCAGCACTTTAAGTGCTTAGCCGCTCATGGTAACGGAAACATAGCAAGAAATAGAAGTAATCATAGATTGAAAGCTCATAATTCTTATAGGATTCGTATTTGAACGATTAAATACAAAAAGTAAGTAAAGTGTGATCTCCCTTAGACTCCATGTGGAATTCTTTGAAGGTTAGAAGCCTTTGTCGCCTCTCCAATTGGTTGTAGAGGAAGTGATGTCAGAATAGATTGAATGATGCCTCTATTTATAGGTATTGAACCTGTTACGGCGTAACTGATAAAGGTGTTACGCCGTAACCTTCTTACACGGCATTCCATATTTAAGCAGTTGTTATGGCGTAACCAGATATGGTGTTACACCGTAACCTTCAAATAATTTCCATATGTATGTGATCTTCATTCCATATTTGTGGATCTTCATGGTTACGGCGTAACCATAAAGGGTGTTACGCCGTAACCCTATCTTGGGTAAGATTTCCTTCCAAATATTTGTTTACGGCGTAACTAGATATGGTGTTACGCCGTAACCTTGTCCTTGATCTTCGTACTTGCTTAATTTATGTTACGGTGTAACCATTTTTGGTGTTACGCCGTAACATTCTTCAGAAAATTACACTTTGAGCCCTTTTTCCTTTGTTTCTTGTCACTTTCCTGTATTTCACCTGAAAACTATAAAATGATAGAAAATATTTTGTTTTCGAGTGTTAGTGAAACACTTGCAAGTAAGATAGGGGGTATTTTACCACAAAAAAGTATTAAATATTTGATGTTATCACATATGTACCTACAGTTGCGATTCCACAACACCTATACTATTACTCTAGTATAATCCGTATTGTGGGCTATAAATCGTATTACACCTTCGCTCCACCGATAGGCACTAAGATCGGCGCTCACTAAGAAGAGCTACTCCCTATGGTATTCCGCCCTCAGAATTCACGCCTAAGAACCCGTGATTCGATTTTCTTCTAGGATCACTAAGATCAACTAGGACCACTAAGAACTTCCCCTTGGAAGCTTACCAAAACCCCAACTAGATCCCTATTTATCTAGGCTTGATCACTAAGATACAAGACTTCCCTTACAACCAAATTGAATATAAAAGTTGATTTAAGAATCAATCCCTAACCTAGCCTAGAGACACGATTCTAAAAGAAATGGTATAAGAAAGAAGACCCTCTACTACTAACACACAAGTCTGGATTAGGTACTTGTGTGTGTCTCTTGCAAAGATGTGTTCTTCAATAGATGATAGATAAGAAGATTAAGAACACAAGAGGTGTTAGACTTAAAGGATATGAGAAGAGAAAAGAGAAAGAAAGAAAGAATGGCAACAGGTGAGGAATACAATAGCCAAGAGGGAGTATTTATAGGCCAAAAACTAAAATAGGCTTTTCCAAACAGCAACTGGCGCGCTACCCTACACGCCAGCGCATGGCCAGCACGCCAGAAACCCGTCCTGAGTTTTTCCGGTTTTTGCGTTTTAATTACCCGCTCTTGCTAAACCTCCAATTGTACTTCACGCTTTGACCTTTCCATTATTCTTACACTCAATGTCAACCAACTCAAATAGCCATTTGATAAAAATGTTTATAAAGTAATAAAAAGCGTTTTGGAGATGTTTGTCTAATATTAAAGAGATAGAGATGAACTATTGGACAAATGGTATGTTTGAGTATTTCTCATAGGTGAATGGCTTGGTTATAGAACTAACCATGGCTAAGTGAATGAGTTGGCATAGTTAGGATAGAAAGGAATATGCCAAAGGCATATTCCTTGGCTTGAAGAGAAAGTGTGGATGTTGGAAGGATAATTTAAATTTTAAATTAAAACTATTAGACATGTGGGATAATTGTGTGAAAGAGTGAGTTGGCATTTATGTGATGGAAAGGAGTCTAAAGATTCAAATTCAAATTTTGAATTTGAATGTTAGGCTAAGGATAAGAGTGAGTGAGTTGGATATGAGTTGTATTGGATGTGATAAAAGGGATCATTTGCTCAAATTCAAATTTGAATTGTTAGTAAGGATGAGTTGACAAAGTGTGTAAGGGAAGCTTTTGTGAAGTGTGTGAGGATTTGAATTCAAATGTGAGTATGTGTGTATAGGAGAAGTGTGTGAATGAAGCTTTGAGTGTGTGTGTGTAATTTGAATTCAAATGGATGTGTGTGTGTTAAGACAAAGAAGAGAATGAATAGGGATTGTGTGGTAAAGAATGTTGGGATGTGATGGATAGAGCCTATGTTGTAATGTTGGAGGACAAAAGGTACAACAAGTACAAGGAAGGTACATTGTGTAAGGGAATGTGAGTTGTCCCATGTGGGTGTGTTTTGGGGAATGTTTAAGTAAGTGTTAATACAAATAATGTCTAAAAACGTTATTTATAACAAAATGTAAAAACGTTTACGATAAAAATAAACGTTTATAAATTACTAATCATAAAATTCTATTTCTAAGATTAATCACTTAAGGTGTGAATAAACAAATCATTAAACATGATTAGTGATCAAGAAAATATTTTTTCTTAAACCTTACATTTCTACAAAAGTGTTTTTATAAAAATATAAAAACAAAATATTTATTCATAAAAGAAATGTTTTATTAAAACATTAAATTTGAAATCAGATTTTTCCCTCCAAAATGGAAGGTTCAATGTTAGAACAGATACAACTTTCACCACAAAAGGACAAAAAAGGGAGCGGAGTCTAGTGGCGACCCCCTTATAGGCTCGGCGGCCCCCTTATATATAAAGGACCGCCAGGACCGCCACCAGCAATGGTCATTTTTTTGTCCCCTATAAATACTGGCCACCCCATTTGAAAAACTGAACCTCTTGCCACAAATTTTCTCAGATCTATCTTTATCTCTTCTTCCTTTCTTTCTAAAACACATGGCTTGATCACTAACATACCTTGATCTTGTTTCAAGTGATTAATTGTTTCTTCCTCATTTCTTCTTCCTCTAATCAAGTGTATGAGAAGAACAATCGTATTCTTCTATATACGAATTGTTATCAAGTGATCTCTCTTCCTCCTCAAGATCACAAATCTTCAT
>BQNB010055538.1:21911-39062 GCA_026074375.1 Tanacetum coccineum
GCAAATAAAGAATTAAACGGATAAGAGGGTAAAGAAGATAAGAATTAAATGAAATAAGAGGATAAAAGAGAATATTTTTGAAACTTTTTATATGTATATATAATAAAAAGAAAAGAAAGAAGAAATGTAAAACATTTTTGGATTTTTATATTTTTAATAAGCACGAAAATAAACTTTCTGAAGAAAGGATCTTCAAGGCACTAACTCGAAACACCACGTAAAAATCGTACAACTCTCCCCGGCAGCGGCGTCATTTAGATATAACGTCAAACGCGTGTCGTAGTAATATATATAGTATTTCCCGTTAGATGTAAAAATTACTTTAGGAAAAGTAATAATTAATCTTCCGAGTGTCGTATCCACGGCGAGAATTGAATTGAGATTTACGTTAATGTTTTTCGTTTGATGCTTGATTATCTTTTTGTTTTGGTTTTGATTTTAAACTAAATTTTAATGGTAAACTATATTAATACTAAATAATAAGCAAAGCAAATAGATTTTAGATATATATAAAATGGACATGCTTGTCAAGTGAGGCGAAAAGATAATTAAATTACTTTCACCCTTTAAACGACTGCAACATCGGGAGCGAACCGACAGGAAACAGCAAACTTTATAACGTCAAACTAAATAATCACTTGAGAACAAGTAAAAATATAATCTTCCAGATGTCGTATCTACGGCGAGAATTGAATTTGAAATTTACATTAATGTTTCTTATTTAATGCTTAATTATTTTTTAGTTTTTGGTTTTGAATTATACTAATTATAATAATAAGCTAAAATAAAACTAAGATATAACTAAAACGGATATGCTTGTCAAGTGAGGAGAAAAGATAGTTAAGTGTGTAGAAAAGAGTTAATAAAGAATTAGTACTCGTTTAAAAAGCTGTTTTCTCACAACATTGGTTTATATTGAAAACAATCCTTTATTTTGGTACAAATTACTTTAAATGATGACGAATCAATACCCGTAAAAACATTATTTTCTCACAACGTTGGTTTATTTTGAAAACAACATCTTATATAAGTATTAATTACTAGGTTTGATGTCTGACTATCTCTCTGGCTTTTGCTCTTTGAAACAATTAAATAAGAAATCTAAATAATCTAAAATTATTAATCAACAAGTCTCTTTTTAACCCACACATAATTCACTTATCGCAACTCACTTATCAAGCATAAAAGAATCTACTCGCTAATCATGACAACTAAACTAACAATAATAAGCATAACAATAATAACTAACATATTAAGCTAAATAAGCTAAACTACTAATAATGGAAAAGGGAAAAGAAGTAGAACCCGAATGACGAAACTGATAAGAACGAAACCACCCGATTATATAAACTAGACATAATACTAAGTGTATTTCTTATTTAAACTTTATTTACTTAATAGATTATAAAGTATTTAAACTTTATTCTCTAAAAAGCTAGTAAAATCTAACTAAGCTTTACACTTAGACAATAAGCTAGCTTATACAACCCGTAAGCTCCTCGCCTTAAGTGTTGAACTGGGTTCACCATCACAAAACAAGCAAAGTAAAAATAAACCGAAACAATACGCTAAATGAGACTAATATAAGCCGAACACCTAATTAAGCAAACCGAAACCCAAACTCCTATAACTAAAAGGCCGATAAGCTAACCAAATTACTATTAATCTCGAAAAAAAAATTAAACTAATCCGAACCACAAATAAGCATATTTGAACCATAAGCAGTACACGAACATAAGCATTACTCGAACTGAACTAAATTCCAATTAACCGAATGAAAACTAATCTAACTTTAAATCCACTAGATAATCCAATCGATGGATAGGAGAAACAAGAAGGCAGAGATATAAAGTACCAATTTATTTTCAGATATAAGCAAGGTCGATATAGCTATTGTTAAGCTAAATCAAACCAAAACTCAAGTCCACAGTGATAACCATAATAAGCCATGAAATATACTAGAAAGCACAGTAGAAGCAATTAAATCCAAACACAAAACCTAAAAACTCCATTAATCGTATTCAAACAATAAGCACAAACGAACCATGGATCGACACAAACCAACCATAAGCTATTACCATTAATAAAAACTGAATCTGCTGCGATACAAAAGAAAGACAAAAAATGAAAGACGAACCATGGATCGACACAAACCAACCATAAGCTATTACCATAAATATGGGTCCGTCCGACCCATATAAATGGAGTCGGGTCGACCCAATAAGAGATGAAGGCACCGTCGGAATCAAATTTTTGTGCTCTTTCTAATGGCATGCTCGGGAATTTTTTTTTACTTCGTCTTGATCTCGAAAAACGCATAAACGTCATCAAATCACATCCAAAAGTCATCGTTTTTTCTTCGTTTTCAATCCCTTGTATCTACAAGACATAAAGACACAAACCAAACATATTTGCAAGAATATTTATCATATTTCATGATTTTAGTCTGTTTATTAGTGTTTTTTGGGGTTTCAATGATGTGTGTTTTAGCACACATCAATTTGCATGAAACAGATTGATTAGATAACTAGCCTAAAAGTACACTCTAACATGTAAACAGTAAAACCATATATTAGGAGCAGATTTCAAGAACATAACTATATCTATGAACAAGACATAAACATATCATAACATCTTAAGCCTAATTAAGTAAATATGCTACAACTATAAAAGACTTATTTAAGTACCTTCTAGTGAATTTCTTATAACTGCTCAAAAATATCTTGGATTGATATGAATAAAATCCATGTGTGAAAGGTATATGTTGAAGATATTAAGTTAAGTTTTGGTCAACACAAGTCAGAGGGACAATTCTATCATTCTTCCCAAGTTTCTCAGCTATGATAACAAGTTGTGCAACTAAAGTAAAGTTGATGGGAGCTCAGGGGCTAAATGGAAACTATGGCTTATATAAGCTTAAGTCGATCTAGGGTTTTCTCATTCTGCCATTTTACACTTTCATATCATTTTCTCTCAAATTTTTTAAGTCTATTTTGTGATATCATTATCTGATATTAGTTGTATTCTTCTAGTCTTAGTGTTTAGATCACTCTTTATTGATCGAATAATCTAAGTGATTGAGTGTTTTTGTAGTGAGGTTGATAAGATCCATCTAGTGGGGATTATCATTGTTTCTTTATGTGGGCCAATTCAGAGACCAATTATCTCTGCCTAGATTTAAACAGAAATTAGGCTAAGTGTTGAAGACTCGCTAAGTGCAAAGCATCAGCGATCATTAAAGGACTCGCTGAGTGCCAAGCATCAGCGGGCATTGAAAGGACTCGCTGCGTGAAAAGGCTCAGCGAGCAACCTCAGACGTACTCAAGTCAAAGACATCGTTAAGGAAGTCAAAGATTACTTGAAGACATACTCGTCAGCTAGGATGGATATCAGCTGGTATGTAGAAGGAATACGCTGATGGTTTTAAGGAGAGTCATGGGTGGCAATACCCTGACTATCCTATTACCCTTTAAAGAAGAGCAAGCTAAACTTAAGCTTTTCTCTAAGTGATGTTTAGGTGGGAAAACTCAATAAAGCATAATGGAGGGAAAAAGTAGCGTTTGAGTTAAATCCTAAACTAAAGTACAAGTTGGTGAAAGATTGTGAACAATTGGCGGAACTGTTTACAAAAGTATGGGCTGGATTTTTCCAAGAATGGACGTGCATTAAATGCAGACGTGCTTCCACCACTAGATTCTTGACACATCCCAACTGCCTCCACTATGGAAGCAACCTCGTATTAGTATAAATAGAGAATGTTGTAAGGAGTAAAGATCATCGCTTTTTTGTTGTCATTATTATAGTCATTTACTCCTTTGTCAAACTTACATATTATTCAGCTGATCCCCTCGGCAAGACTATACAAGTTCGCTTGTAAACTTGATAATTTGTCAAGTTTACTTGTTCATAGGGTAATCTTAAATTGTCATTCAACTTGTATGATCCATAGCACATTGATACTTTGATTATATCAATAAAGCATTACACGATTGGAAAGTTATTACTTATGTTTTTTACATTCTGATAGGTGTTATATTTCCATATAGACGTGTAAATTGGGACTATCAATTGGTATTAGAGTAGTATGATTTATAAAACCTTTTAGAAACTATTTTTTGCTTTAAACAAATCAAGATCCAATCATGTCTGGAACTATACTACCTATCCTACCACCTTTAGGAGCAGATACTGGTAATACTAGTTGTCCTACTAGAGTTGATACCATGTCTACTACAACAACAACAACATACTACAAATAATGTTCGCTCCAAAATGTGTTGATAAGAATCTCCTCAACTTTTGCTTCTATAGGATGTTCAGGTCACAAATGTTCTGAGTTTGATAAAGAGGATTTTTTTTGGCTGGAAGATAGGTTCTTGTTTACCTTGATGGTCTTGAACCTTGCCTTCTGGAAATTCTAGAAAATAGACCATTTTTTCCTTTGTTATCTTTGTCCACCTCTACAAACCCTTTGCCTAAACCTCACAAACAATGGTCACATGCTGACATACGTCTTGCTAATCAAGAT
Organism: Tanacetum coccineum; assembly: GCA_026074375.1. Classification (NCBI taxonomy): domain Eukaryota; kingdom Viridiplantae; phylum Streptophyta; class Magnoliopsida; order Asterales; family Asteraceae; genus Tanacetum; species Tanacetum coccineum. The sequence continues at coordinate 26,440 of BQNB010055538.1, forward strand.
AAGAGACTAAAAAGTATCATTATCTCTTGTTTACCAAATGATGTAATGAAGTTTGTCATTAAATGTCTCACGGCCAAAGCTATGTGGAATGATCTAAGTTTAGCTCATGATGGACCACCTGATACAACAGATACCAAGATTGAAGCCTTAAGACTCAAATTCAATGCTTTTAAAGCATTTGCGGGTGAAAAAGTGAATGGAACATTCACAAGGCTAAAATGCTTGTTAAATGACCTTAAAAACAATGGTGTTTCCATCTCACAAGCTGAGGTTAATGCCACGTTTGTCAACAACTTGCCAAGAAAATGGCTAAGTATGAATCAAACTCAGAGGGCCAATAATTCTATCAAAAATGACACTCTTGCTCTGTATGGAAAATACAACTATGAAGAAGGTCTGATTGATCAAATCCATGAGTTAGAGACTAGTAGATTTTCCATTCAGGCCTCTAGCTCAAAAGCTTTAATTTCTAACTCACAAGTGCAAGACAGTGACTATAATGTTGAAAAAGACCAAAGGAGTATTAGTGAATTCTTAGCTAGCCTAAATGTTGAGTTTCATGAAAGAGCTCTACTTGTAAATCAAAAGAGGTTTTACAAGAGGGCTGGAAGGGTTGGATCTGTTAAGAAGCCAATGGACAAGTCTAATGAGACCTGTTTTGCATGTGGAAAGCAAGGATACTTTCAGAAATACTGCCCTTTAAACAAAACTTCCACACCATCTTAACCTTCAACAAAAATCATACAACAAACCTAAATTTCATTCAAACTCAACACAGCACAATCAAAATATTGATAACAATCAAAAGGACTACAGAGTGAAATACAAAGGACTTAAGGCTGAAATTGCTATTCTTAGAAAGAAGATCCATGTTATACCGAAAGGAAAGAGTGAAAAGTGGTTAGTTGTTGAGTCATTTGACTGGGATGAAGAATCAGTGTCCTTTGAAGATGAAAGGATCACTAAGGTTACGGCATTTATGGCTATCGTTAAGGATGAGTCATCTGTTGGAAAGGCTGATGCTAGGTCAGGACAATGGGTTGAAATCATCATGAAAAAGGTACAAAGACTTCTTTAAATGACTGATGGTGAAGAAAGAAAAAACATTCTAGACTACACCCATGTTGATCTCCACTATGTGAAAGATCAGAGGAAAAACTTGCTTAGCAAGTTCAACACTCTGAAACAAGAGTTGTTCTCACATAATTCTAAACTTAATGACCTCAAAATGACTAAGGCCTAAAACAGTTCCTTTCAGAATGAAATCACCAGGTTAAGTCTAGAAAATGATTCTCTAAAGGATGAAGTCTCTGACCTTAAGAAAGTCATTGAGAAATAGACCTTAAGAAAAGTCACCCTTGACTAACTGCTCACTGAGCAAGTCCCTGGGAACATAGTCCATGCCCTGGGTGGAAGGGGTAAGAGGAAAGAAACAATCTCCTCAAAGGTAGTTGTATTCACCAAGGCTGATGAGTCTCCAGCAGAGACAACCCCTAAAATTACATCTGACTCTAAGTTTGAGTGTGATGATTAGGAACCTCTGCCTCTTCTTCCCAAGCTTTCAAGGGCTGAGCCCATTGGTACATCATCTGATGTATTAACTCTTGCTGACTTAACTCAAACTCCAGTTGTCTTAAAAGAGATCAAAAAGGTCACTGACAAAAAGACAGCTGACAAAGCTTCTAAGAAAAAGGCTCTAATTGTGTCACCTTCTGTCCCTAACCCTATTCCAATCAAGAAAGCTGACTCGCCTACTGAATAACTACTTCTGACCTTGATGGAAGAGGTTAAAGGACTCAAGGAGAAAATCAAAACTCCATCAGATAACTATCCATCTGTTTCACAAATAGGGAGTTTTAAATCTTCCAAAGGTAAACAAAAGACCTGGTTTGGACCTTGTAAGTATTGTGGGTTCAAAAATCACCTCTTAGAGGACTATTATATGAAACCCAAGTGCTATACTTGTGGATCCACCAACCATCTAACCAAGGAACACCCTGAATAAAATTGTTGTCAAAAAGACCCTGGGTTTCATGACCATCACTTTAATCAACCTCAAGGAAGGATCCTAAAATCCCTAAGCCATTAATTCCTTGCAAACACTATGCGTTCAATGACCATCACTTTGATGAGTGTGAGTACTACCCTGGAGGTGACATTTATAGTAGCATTGCTCATGAACTTGCTGACTGTGACAAGAAGATTGCCTCTTGCAGAAAACCAAAATTCTACTAACAAATAAGAAATGAGTACTATGATATTCCTAAACCACTACCATGACATTTAAACTTGAAATAAGCTCTAAAGTAAATCGAATAAGCAAAAACCAAACCAAATAAGCTACCTAGCTACTCGAATAAGCTATGAAAACTTAAAACTAACGAGCTAAAGGATGTATTATCAAGAAATAACAAGCTATTTGAAGTTTAAATACCTAAAACAAACTTCGACTTAAGAGCTTATAAGCAAGCCGAACCACAAATAAGCTAAAAAGCTTATCTTATCCACGAACTCATAAACCAAATAAGCTATTAGAGAGAAAAACTAAGAACAAGCTTTGTCAATCCAATAAACACAAACCAAAATAAGCCGTGGGCTTATGAGGGTGTAAATAAGCTTGAAATAAGCTAGAACAACCACAAACGAATCACAAATCCACCTTGTGGCTCGTGATACCAAATTTCAAAACCAAGAAATCACTTCACTTCACATACATGTTATACGAATTAAAGAAGAAATAAGGAAGAAAATAGGAAGAAGTTTAGAGAGAAGTTAGAGAGAGAAATAAAAGAGAAAAATGGATGGAAGTAATATTAGCTTGAAAGAGAATAAACAACCAACACCATTTTCCTTGGTGGAAAAGGGTTTATATACCCATACACTTACATTTGGACGTGTAAGGCTTTGACATAGACCAGACTCGAGATTTGCTTGGGCTTAGACCCGTAACACGTACAAAATTAGCTTACTAAACGAGCCCGGTTTCTTTTCTAGCCTATTACAATGTTACATAACTGAATGACTGAGACCTAATATTCATAATGAAGGAACTTCATTGGTCGACTCAATATTTTAAGGCTAACATTGATGTTTCACTATGTATGGTCCAAGCCATCGAGATCTGAGTTTTGGCTGTTTAAATTTGTATTTAGAATGAAATAACAACACTTTGTTTACATGTTTGAACTCTTTTCTCATTTTGTGTTTTCTCATCAGTAGCGGTGAGATCAGGATTACAATTTTTTAGGGCCTAGTATTCACGATGTTCGATTTCAAATAGTAAATGGCAGTTTTTACCGTATAAGAGTTTGTAAGGTGTGGTTCTGGTTGGTGTTTTGTAACTAGTTCTGAAGGCCCACAAAGCATCATCGAGTTTTCTTGACTAGATAGCTGGATTATCTTTTATAGTTTTTTCAAGGATTCTTTTAAGGGCTCTGTTAGTATTTTCAACTTGTCTACTCATTTGAGGATGATATGATGTAGAGAAATGATGGTTAACTCCTTATCTTTTCATGGTTTTTTCCGTTATTTTATTGCAGAAATGAGTTCCTCGGTCGCTTATGAGAGCTTTGGGAATTCTAAAACGACAGAAGAGTTTCTTAAGGAAGGAGATAACAACTTTGGCATCGTTCGATGGTAAAGCTTGAGCTTCTACCCATTTAGAAACACAATCGACAGCGACTAAGATGTATTTGAATTTATATGATTTCGGGAATGGTCTCATAAAGTCGATACCCCATATGTTAAAAACTTCGCATACTTGAATGCCATTCAAAGGCATTTCATCACGTCTGGATATATTCCTTGTTTTTTGATATGCTTCGCAAAGGCGAACAAGAGTATGAGCTTCTTTGATAATTGTTGGTCAGTAAAAGCCTGAGTCTAAGACTTTTTTAGCTGTGGTGTTTAGTCTATAATGTCCACTGATAGGTCCGTGGTGACATTGATCAAGAATGGTACAAGTTTTTGGCCCTGAGACATAACGTCTAATCATACCATCTAAACATACTTTAAAAAGGTAAGCAAAAGTAGTTTTTGAGGTCAAAGAAGAATTTGTTCTTTTGCCGGTACGTCATCCCTTTAGGTATAATATCACCCACCAAATAATCATACCATCTAAACATACTTTAAAAAGGTAAGGGTCTTCCCAAAAGTAGTTTTTGAGGTCAAAGAAGAATTTGTTCTTTTGCTGGTACGTCATACCTTTAGGTATAATATCACCCACCAAATAATTTGCAAAGTCTGCGAACCATGGTGTGTTATTCATGGTTATTTTCATGAGAGTTTCTCCAGGAAAGTTATCGTCGACATCACTGTCATCACTTGTCTCATCATTCTCAATTCGAGATAAGTGGTCGGCAGCAACATTTTCTGTACCATTTTTATCTTTTATTTTGATATCAAATTCTTGCAATAGCATAATCCAACATATAAGACGTGGCTTAGCATCTTGCTTTTTGAATAGGTGTCTTAAAGCTGAGTGATCGGTGTAGATAATCATTTTGGATAATATTAGATATGGTCGGAATTTGTCGAATGCAAAGACTACAGCCATTAGTTCTTTTTTAGTAATCGTATATTTTTCTGAGCTGCATTAAGGGTTTTGCTTGCAAAATAGATGGGGTGAAAGTCTTTTCTATTTTTTTTACCTAAGACTGCTCCAACTGTGAAATCACTTGCATCACACATAAGCTCGAATGGAAGATTCCAATTTAGGCTTACGATCACAAGAGTACAAGTGAGTTTTTCTTTTAATGAATTGAATGTTTTGTGACCTTCATCGTTGAATTCGAAAGGAGTATATTTTTCAAGCAACTTAGTTAGAGGACGGATAATTTTTGAGAAGTCTTTAATGAAACTTCGATAAAGACTAGCATGCCCTAGGAAACTTCTAATTCCTTTGACATTACTAGGTGGTCGAAGTTTAGAGATTATGTCAACCTTTGATTTGTCAACTTCAAGGCCTGCACCGGACACTTTGTATCTAAGCACAATTCCTTCTTTAACCATAAAGTGACATTTTTCCCAGTTAAGGACAAGATTTGCATCTTTGCAACATTGAAGCATTTTATCAAGGTTTTTTAGACAGTTATTGAAAGAGTTTTCAAAGACTGAAAAATCATCCATGAATACTTCCACGGGTTCTTCGATCATGTCATGAAAGATAGCTAGCATGCATCTTTGAAAAGTAGTGAGAGCATTACATAAACCGAAAGGCATTCGCATGTAAGCGTATGTTCCGAAAGGGCATGTGAATGCTGTTTTTTCTTGATCCATAGGATCGATTGGTATATGAAAATATCTAGAAAAACCGTCGAGGAAATAGAAGTATTTATTTCCTGCGAGTCTTTCTAGCATTTGATTCATGAATGGCAAAGGAAAGTGGTCTTTTGCGGTTGCTTCATTGAGTTTAGGATAATCGATGCATACTCGCCAACCCGTAACGGTTCTTGTTGGTACAAGTTTATCTTTTTCGTTTGTGACAACTGTGATACCACCTTTCTTGGGTACACAGTGGATGGGACTTACCCAAGGTCTATCGGTGATTGGATAAATAATACTAGTGTCAAGAAGTTTAACGATTTCTTTTTAACAACTTCTTTCATATTCGGATTTAATTGTCTTTGTTTTTGAACAACTGACTTTTTGTCTTCTAGGAGTTGAATTTTATGTTTACAAAAAGACAGACAGATTCCAGGAATGTCTGTTGTTTTCCAAGCAGAGGCTTGCTTGTGTCTTTTTAAAACAGAGACGACCTTATTTTTATTATGCTTAGAAAGCTTGGATGATATGATTATAGGAAGAAAAGAAAGTTCTTCCAAGAATACATATTCCAGGTTATAAGGAAAAGGTTTTAGTTCAAGATCTGAAGGAGGTTCTTCAAGAGACGTCTTGATCTTATAATATGTGTTAAAGGTGATCTTTTCGATTGGCGGTTCTTCGGTGTCGGATTCAGATTTAGAGTTTTCTTGGCGGTTTGCCATGAATTCATCGAATCCAACAAAGAGTTTTTCTTTGAGAATAGTTCCCTTGATGAAATGAAGGATTTTACTCTCTTCATCAAGAAGAGCATCAAAATCTTCTTCTAAAATTTCATTAATAACATCAATACTGAAACATGTGTCTTCATTTAAATAAGAGTGTTTCATTGTAGAATCGATTGAGAAGGTTATTCGTTCAGTATCAACTCCAAGATTGCGTTGTTTCTGTTTAACTCGAATTACTGCATCGGCAGTATGGAGGAAAGGTCTCCCTAAGATTAGAGGAACTTTAATGTCTTATTCCATTTCAAGAATAACGAAATCTATAGGGAAGGTGAATTTACCAACTTCAACGAGCATATTTTCAGCTATTCCAATAGGGTGTTGGAATGATTTGTCGGCTAATCTTACGCTCATTTTAGTAGTTTGAGAGTTTCAAGAGATAATTTAGCATATAGAGAATATGGCATAAGATTAATGCTAGCACCAAGGTCGGCTAAAGCATTGCATGAGAAAGCTTTGCTGAAGTTACATAGAATAAGAAAACTTTCGAGGTCTCCAAGTTTAGGTGGAACTTTGTTTTAAATTATAGTAGAACTTTCATCGCTAAGGAAAGCGGATGAGATTTGTTCGAGTTTGTGCTTATTGCTTATGAGTTCCTTAAGAAATTTACCATAGTTTGGCATTCCTGCTAAAACATCGACAAGAGGTACATTGATTCGAACTGCTCGAATCATGTCGAGGAATTTACCATACTGGGCTTCCATTTTTTATTTTCTAAGGTATTGAGGATACGAAATTTTCGGTTTATATGGTTTAGGTATCAGAGTTTCTTTGACAAGTTTTGGAGTTTAAGATTTCGGTTGAGGGTTAGATTCCTCATCATCATCCTCGCTATCGAAGTTAATAAGAGCTTTAGAATCATTTTGTTGATTATTTGGGTTGATATGTCGGTCATAGGATTTACCACTCCGCGTAAACACGACATTTACATGCTCATTTCGAGCTTGTTGTGGTTGATAAGGTTTGGATGAGCTACCTTTTAGGTTTGGATGAGTGTTACTAGGAAGAGATCCAGAAGGTCGAAGATTACTTGTCGGCTAATCTGTTGAAATTTAGCTTTGAGATTTTGGATCGAGGCTTGATGATTTTTGGTTGTTGTTTTGAGTTTAGTTTTGAGATCCATAAAAGTATCTTTGACAAAAGAATTGGTCGAGTGTTGAGCTTTTATGAAATCGCTTAATTGTTTTTGAAGGTCGGGTTTATCATCAGAGTTAGATTGATATTTGTCTCGATTGTAATTGTTTCTTCCGCTTAAAAGCCAATTATCACGATTAGAGTCACGGTCGCGGAAATCATTGTAAAAACGAGTATGGCGAAAAGTTTGCATGAATTTGGCTTCTTCTTCCGGAGATATATGCTTGTCATCATTGTTATGATCAGGGTTTGGTTGTTTTGAACGAGATTGGAATTCTTTGTACTGAGCATCTATTTTCATGGCCATGGCATCCATTCGTGCCATAATTCTGTCACTATCAGAATTACCGCTAACTTCATCGGCAAAAGCAACAGTTTTCTTTAGTGATGATTTTGTTTTTGTTTTTAGCCCAATCAAACTTGAGTAAGACTTTGTCTTCGAGGAGTTGATAAGCTTGGTTTGGTGTTTTATAGAGGAAAATTCCACCAGTTGTGGCATTTAGAACTTCTTGGTTTATTTGGTTGAGACCGTGGTAAAAGATTTTTATGATATTGGCTTTGGATAAATTGTGACCATGGTAATTTCTGAGCATTTCTTTCATACGGAGCCAAGATTGGCTTAAGGTTTCATTTTCATGTTGAGAAAAGGCTCGGATTTCTCCGAGAAGTCGATTGAAAAGAGATGGGGGAAAGAATCGACTTATAAAGGCGGTGCGAAGTTCATCTTACGTTTCTATGGTTCCTTCATTGAGTTTATCCAACCATGTTTTCGCTTCACCCGTATGTGATAGGGGAAACATCATTAGACAGACGGCTTCATTTTTGGTGTCTCTGTATTTAAAAATATCACATATTCTGAGGAATTCATGAATGTGTTTGTGCGGAACAGTTTTAATCGTTCCATCAAACTGATTTCCTTTGACGAGAGTCAAGTGGTTACGTTTAATAGCAAATCCGTTTGTTGTTTCAGGAATGGTAATTGCAGAACCGAGAGTTAGAGTGACAACATGGTCGGCGGCGTATGTGGGTTCATCATCCATTGGATTGTAATTTTCAAGGATATAAAGAAAGTTATGGAAATAGTTGATGTCAAGAATTGGAGCGTAAACAACTTTTGGTTGTGCAGGTGGTGCGTTTGTTTGTTCGAATGAAACTCTCCTATTTCATCGATGAAGTCTTCGATTCAGGGTCCGTTCAGGTTCAAGGAGTGGTTCAACAAGTTCAGAGTTGGAAGCACGTGTATGCATCCAAGGGAGATAATATTTTTTAAGTTCAGTTTGCTAGAAAACTATACGATGATTTTGAAAAGGAAAGTTGGTTAAAAATTATTTTAAGAGATGATTACAGAATAGCTTTAAAATCCCCGGCAGCGGCGTCAAAAACTTTAATGTGTTTTAAAAGATTTAAATTTATAAGACTGAAATTACCCGTTATTAAATGGAAACACACGGGTAAACCACGTATATAGTATAATCTTTTAGGTAAGACCAGGTCGTCCACAGGGTTGATTAGTGTTCGAATAATCGTAGTTAAAATAAACTTTAACAATTTTAAGATAAATTATGCTGAATTCAATAATGAGAAAGATGAATACTCGAATAGCTTCATATAATTCCTAAGTAATGGCAATAATTACGATCTCATATTCGAGGTTGTTTAATTTATAAAAAGGTTTTCTCGTCAAAAAACATTTTCACAAATTAATGCGTTTAACTTAAGACTTATATTTAGTTAACTAGATCAAATGTTTCACTCAGATAATCCAGTTACTATTTTATCAAATCTATTTTGTTTATCAAATAACGTAAGCGGATTTCTCCAACCAAATGATAAAGACCGTAGACAAATCTTTAAAACCATATAACATACAACAGGTCTTTCGACCTATACCGTTGTAAGCATACAATCAAAGTTGATAATCACAGTTGATAAGATAAGATACGATAGGATTTCAACATAAGCTTAAGATTAAAAAGATCGCAATTATACCAAACGCTTATTCATTATATTAGCATCACCGAGTAGTCATGAGAGATTTAGCCTCTCATGACTACGAAGTTCATAACAAAATAAAGAAGAGAAACAAGAACCATACTATGCTTGGGTAGAAAAATATATCAAACTCCACCCGTTACAAGTATCGATCTATACAAAACCTTTATTTTCTAGAAGTTAGGATATTGTTCTTTGTTCTTCGTCTTTTAATTTAGGTACTGGTGAGGATATTTAAGAGAGATTAAAGTGATGAAGAATATGAGGGATGCTTCAAATTGTGTGAAATTTGTCTCTATTTATAGGCTGAGAAGGGGTCGAAGTGCGGCACACATTATAAAATGTGCGACGTACTTAGCTTAAGTCGGTGCAAATATCATTAATGCTGCAAGGAAGTGCAACGTACTTTTGTAGAAAACCGGTGCACTTGGAATGTAAATGCAAACTTCCTTTAATTCCATTTAATTCCATTTAACTCGAAGGGAAGTGCGGCGCACATTTTTAGAAAACTAGCGCACTTCTTGGCATTTTCAGCTTTAGTCCTTTCTGTTCTTCTAACTTGTCTTCTAATGAGTATAAACACTTGTATTTTGGACTTTCTGAGCTCGAGATGTCTTCAAGTGAACCTGCACATATTTCATGCTATTAAGTACCAGAAGTTCATGAGAACTGATAAAATATATACGAATAACGCCGCCAAAACATGTATAATTTAGGCGTTATCAGAGGTAATCGGGGTTCTCATGATCACCTAAACATCAACCAATAAATGATTGCATATGGGTTATGCTAGGGGTTGGATATTGACATTGCTGGTATTTTGTTCTCTGATCTTGTTACCATGTTAACCACTGGCAAGAAGGGAAGAGATCAAAACATCTGTTATACTAGATATTTGTTCCTTATCATTGAACATTTGCTAGGAGAGGCCTATAAAAATGAAAATCTCAAAACAATAAAACCCTACCATATCACTACCTCAACTTTTAAACCTTTAACTGCATTTAAGGTTCCTTTAATCTCTTATATGCGAAAAGTGGCAAAACTTTCACATCAGCCTGAAAAGTCTTTGAGCCTTTCCTCTAAGGAAGTGAATGCTAAAGATACTAGTGACAAGTCCTTGTCTGGGACCTCTATGCATCCTGCCTCTCACTCCAAAGCAAAAACTAATAAGAAGCCAAAGAAGAAGAAAATCCTATCTTCCTCTGATCCTAAGGTTTCAAAATATGTCAGGGTACCACCTCCAAAGAAACAAGTCGCTGATACTTAACCTGTTGAGGAACCAGTGGCCACCGCTAATACCACTTAGAGTCTAAAAGCCTCTGAGTCGGCAAAGGAGCAAGGAAACTAGCCTAAGAGTACTGATGCCGAAAAGGTAACAGTTATTAAATATAAGGGGCACTGCAAGCAACCACTCTTAAACTTCTCTAGGAGAGAGTGGTGAAGTTAAGGGTTACCCTTGACCCAATAGAGAGTTAGAGTTAGCACTTCATTCCAAATATTATGTACATTCTGAGTCAGACCCTTGTATGAATTGAACTTCACTCAGACTCTGGGTCTCATACCCAATCAAAAGAGTCCTAAAAGCCTTAGACTTTTGAGGGGACTAGATAATCACACCTAGTCTTCTTAGGGCAGCGAATGGCGATCCTTTACTTCATTACAAAATTACCTTTTACAACTAACAATCTTATGCATGTACAAGAAACAATTGTTGAAAAGGATGAAAATATTGTTAAGGAGAAGGAGGATGATGACTTAGCCACTGATTCTATAATTAGATCGCTGGGTAATGTGACATTTGAAGAGCTGTATGGGAATGTTAAAGAGAGTCCCTATGATACTGAATCTAAAATAAAGTTTGTTAAAAGATTCAACCTACAACACAATGATGATGAAGATCAGATTAAGTTTATGGGGTTTATATACTCTGATAAGGAGGATGATACACATGTTAAACCTCAAGAAGTTTATGATGATGGGATAAAGATCACTCTGAATGACTCTTCCAAGGATGCTGATTTTCAAAAGGCTGACTCTGGCTTAGAGTCAATGCATGGGGATGAGATTGAGTCAGTATCTGGATTTGAAGTTGCTAAGATTAAGGATGATGATACTCAATCTCAGCATAAAGAGGAGTTGTCCAAGTCTGATGAGATGGCTGTTGATGATGTATTAGATGAATTAGCTGATATGACTAATGCTCAAAATGCTAAAATTAATGCTTTTGCTAAAAAGCCATCTTTGTCAGACCCCCTTGGTCATCTTCAGCTTAGCTCAGCAGGTTGCTAATAAGCTTGGGGAATCAGTACCTCAAATGGTGGCTGATACATTTGAGGAAAGAATGCCTGACTTATTATCTGACATACTCAAGAACATTCTTCCCTAAATTATTAAAGACTTCATCAAGCAAGCTCTTCCAGAGTTTGATAAATGAGTACAACAAACTCTTAAAGCTCAAGTCCCTGATATTGTGCTTAAACCTCTGTACAGGAGTTCAATGCTCTAAACAAAGAAGAGTGCAGCAGGTTTTTTGTTCTTCAGAAGGAGCTGACCAAGGCCATTACTAAGAAAGTAGGCAAATATGTTGAAAGGAGTGCTGGGAAGGGAATGAAAACTATTCAAGAGCTCTTCAAATATTGTGTATAGCAGCTTGACAAAAGTGATGTTAATTTATGCGAGCTGGTAAATTTGATTAGAGATTTGGTCCTTCTAATAGACACAATATTAGATTCTTCCAAAGCTACTCCCGAGGGGGATAATATGTATAATCAGGAAAACAAGGACTCAGATATAACTGACCCTGCATCAGTTCAGGGAGAGCCACAACCAATAAACACCACAACTGAACCAGCAACAGCTAAAGAAGCAAAGGCTAATGCTCAGGAAGAGCATTCATCTGAACAAGCTCCTTCAATCTTAACTGCCTTGGTGGTCCAACCTTCAGAGGAAGAACCTCTAGTTAAGAAGGTGAAGTTCACTATGCTAAACTTTGTGCCAGACTTTACCATCCTTTTACAAACACCTCTGAAGTCTGTAATGCCACAAGGCATCAGACCACCAATCATCATTAACAACATTTCCTATGAACAATATACAACAACTCTTTTCAGCTCAAGTTCCTCTGACTTCTCTTCAATCCTCCCCTAATAGTTGCTGATAAAGGCAAAGGCAAGATCCAAGAAATAGCTAATGATGGTAAGCTAAATTACCAAACCTTCAATAGTTCAACACCTCTGGAAAAGGTCAGATGACTATTGAAGAAGCTCAAGCTCAGATGGAGGAGATTAAGAGGTTGGAGTTGTTGAAGGTCGAGAAAGAAAAATCTAAAAAAAAGACTAAAGGAGCTAACTCTTGAAGAACTGAAAGCTCAGGTAGATCAATTGGCTGCTTATGAGGCCAAGAGGGTAAAGATGCTAGAAGAGTACAACCACTATATCACCTTCAGAGCTG
>BQNB010055539.1:10429-39061 GCA_026074375.1 Tanacetum coccineum
GGATTTGTAATATTTTTGTTTTCACATTTATGTGTGTGTTTGGCATGTACGTGTGTTTATTTAACAATACATATTCGGCAATAATATCATATCATGTGTGTTTGACTACCATGCATGTGTGTTTAATGTATAAGTTAATTTGTCTGTGTAAAAATTTGGGATGACATTATTAGGTTAGAACAACAAAACAATAAATAAGAATTGTCTTACATAAATCAAGTTTGTTGGTTTAAATTTGTCACGTCTCACCGAAATTGATGAAAAACAGCATAAAATTGAACCCAAAAATGCGAGTATTACTTTATTTCATATATTTGAATTTACTACAAATGCGTATACATATACTTTCATGATTAACTGCCCAAGACAATAATGAACTGCTCAAGACAATATCACACAATACTAAATACAGACATATAGATAGCAGGTGGTGCGTACATAAGATGCATGCATGCAAACATACTTACATCATACTAAATAATAATTCTGGCGTAATTAATTAATTAGCTAGTTAAGTCCATAAAGAACTTTGATTCCTTGGATATCATCTGAGGTCAATTTATCTTTTACCGTTCCAGGAGGGAGAGATTCCCACATGACAGCGTCTTGATATTGGCTATGACCCAACCCAAGTAGATGTCCAATTTCATGAAGTGCCACACTCTTAAAATCAGCAACATTGGGAACTGGCCCCGGTCCAAGAGACCAGGTCTCATCCACATCAAAATGTAACCTTCCATCTGGTGGCGAGAAACCATGCGCTAATGTACCAAGAGGCCCATCAAAGTCTGCTCCGTCGCCATGGTTCATCTTTTCGAAACTGATCTTTAAATCCGAAGTCGCAATATCAGCAACACTAGAAAATGTGAAGTAGCCGGAACCAGAAGCCCATTCGTCAAAGGAACTAACAACAGGTGGCACAAATGAATCTGGAAAATTCGAGTCGAAGGCATAGGTGAGGTCGGTTTTACCCACAGGCCATCTAGGTGTAGGATCACCTGGAAAGAATGAATAGTGAGAAACGGCTTTCAGATGTTTACCGATAGCCGGATCAGAGAGAACGAGGAGAAAGAAAAAGACACAAACAAAGGTAACTCTAGATGCCATTATTATGGAATATCTTTTGTGTTTTGGTTGATATATGTTTCAATGTATTGCATGCTCTATTTATAGGAAGCGTAAAATGCATGGAACACGTTAAGCTTCTTTAAACAAATTAAGGAAGATGCATGACAGTTTACTTTGAATCAAATGTTTCATTTCGTTTCTAGGAAAAAAATATAGTAAGAAGAAATATATAGTCAATGGCTGCATCTGCTAATTCGTGTTATTATGTTTAATATTAGTACACGACTTGTTCTACGCACAACGTTCCACAAAACAAAACATCGAAGGTTCCATAGACCTCAAGTCATGCATGGACTCTTTCTAGTTTTCCTGTGAGATGTATTTCGCATCACACATCGGATACCTTTTTCGAAGGCTCCCGATATAACTTCTCTCCTACTCGTCTTCTGTGTTATCTCTTACTGATGTGTTTGCTCAAATGAGATCCAGAAAATATGAAAACCAGAATGTGCCCATAATACACTTTTCCTTTTCGAGTTTTCGGTGGGACAGAAAAAAAATTGTGTCTCGAACACATTTCGTCTCTCCAAAACAAGACAACCTTGCAGACCAAATCAACTGGAATGTAGTTTAACCGTTAAAACGCCATAATGAGTTCTCATTGTAATAGGAAAACATAATCATAATGATTTCCATCGAAGCATTTAACTTTATACGTAACTTAAATTTGTACCAAGTTTTTTTACCACTATATGCTCTAAGGACATGTATTAATTTACATTTTGGCATAATAATGATCCAATATTGTTCTACGATACCCATGTTTTTTTTTTGGTTAAAGTGGAAACTACCCCACTAAAATATATTAATCACTCAAATTATAGATGTTCTTCTTTTAGTTGGATTGAGTGGCTTAAAAACCCTCATATTGTTTCTTTGTAATTTTCTAGCTCCTTGTTAGTTTTTTTCAATAAAATTCGTCATTCAATAGAATGTGGCGGAAGTACCACATCAATCTCAAGCCAAAGCTCGAACTTCTACTAACCGTATGATATGCCACACGATTCTTACTTACTCATTACGTTCATAATAACCCCAATGGGGAAAAATCACCGAACATTGCACAAACTAAAAACACGAACCAACATTAAAATGTAAATATAGCATCGGACAGCTTCCAAACACGTAAGCTCCAAAGCTCCCTTCGTCTTCTTCAAACGACACGAAAGCAGCTTAAGCCTCGCCGAATTCATAATACAATCGATCACTTGAGTCACCGTTCTTCTAACGTTCTTGAAAAGGTGAGAATTCCGCTCTTGCCATATGAAATATGCAGTCGCAGCAACCACTAGCTTAGCTATGATGCTCTTCAGAGTCTTTCTTTTGGCAAACAGAATAATATCATATAAAATATCGTCAATGGAATGACCTAAATTAGGCAAGCCAGTAAAGTCTTTCAAGTAACTCCAAACCTGTTGAGAAAACACACAATAGAAGAAAAGATGCTCGTGCGAATCTGGTTGAGACTCACATAACGAACACACCATGTTAACCGAACCAGCGTGATCCCATGCTCTCAAATTATCTTGAGTCTTCAAACTTCTTCGAATAATCAGCCAAAGGTTGCAAGCATGGCGAGGAATACACGATGAAAACCAAACAACATTATACCAATTAACCTTCAAACTACGAGGACGGATAGTACTCCACACCGTGTGGACAGAAAACTTTTTAATCACCCCTAACTCGTTGCGCCACTCCAGAATATCAATAGAACACGGGGTAACATTTGGAGAAGTAATTGTATTCAGCAAAGGATACTTAGTTAACCAGTTAATTGGCCAATTCAAATATCCATTGGACACCAGATCACGTACCTTGGTAGAATGGTTGAAACCTTCTCTAAAAATGTCACGTGAAGTAATAACATCAGCCAAGGGACTTTGGGGACACCAACGGTCATACCATATAGACGTAAGAGCTCCATCACCGATCCTAGACCATACAAAATCCCTTATAAGTGGACGAAGTTGAAGGAGCTTTCTCCAACCCCACGTCATATTGCCTCGTAACGGAACATCCCAAAAGCTCCTACCACTAAGTTTGTAGGCATGAATCCATTTCACCCATAACGACTCCTTGCTAGAAAGCAGCTTCCAAATATGCGATGTCATAAGAGCGGTATTAAACGAGTCCAACCTTCGGATCCCTAGCCCCCCTTCATCTTTTGGAAGACAAACCACATCCCACGCTACTTTTGCTTTGCCACGATGCATACTTTCTTGACACCAAAGAAAACCCCTCATGATTTGTTCAATGTCAAGAAAAATACGATTTGGAAGAATAAACACCGATGCCCAAAAAACATGCAAGGAACCAATAACTGATTGAACAAGTTGTAACCTGCCCGCAATTGAGAGAGATTTATTTTTCCAATCATTAACACGGTTTTAAACCTTCTCAATCAACTCCTTACTATCCTTATAAATCAGCTTAGAGGAAACCAAAGGCACGCCAAGGTATTTAACCGGAAGAGAGCCCTCTTCAAAATGAAGAATTTGGTGAATAGAGAGCTTCACATGATTAAGAACATTACAAAAATAAGCCATACTTTTAGGAAGACTTGGAGTTAGGCCTGAAGCATTCTTGAATTCATCCAAAGCCTCCACAATAACTCTAGCCGAACTTGCATCACCATAAGCAAATAAAAATAGATCATCTACAAAACAAAACAGAGGTTAACCAACTCCAATTTAGAACAATACCGATGATACGTAAAATCTTCTGAGCCTCTAACTCGTCTTTTAATCATAAGCGTCAATATTTCCATAATAAGAGTAAACAAATAAGGAGAAAGGGGATCGCCTTGACGAAGACCCCGCTTACCCTTAAAACACCCATGAAGAGAGCCATTGATGCTAATAGAAAATGAGGTTGAAGACACACATTCCATTATCCAACCAATCATTCGGTCAAGGAAGCCAAAACCAATAAGCACCTCTTTAAGGAATCTCCACCGTATCATATGCTTTTTGAATATCAACTTTAAAAGCACATTTCGCAGGTCCCCGATCCAAGTGATAGTTATGCATAAGCTCTTGGGTAAGAAGAATATTATCCGATATGCTTCTACCTGGGACAAAGGCCGGCTGATTTGGACTAACAAACACTTTGAGACTTTCTTTGATGCGATTAGCAATAATCTTGCTAACACATTTAAACAACACATTACAACAAGAGATCGGTGTGAAATCATTCACACGATTAGGGGACGCGACCTTCGAAATAAGAGCAATGATAGTATGGTTAATCTCCTTAAGCAGTTTACCATTAATGAAAAAGTCCTGAATAGCTTGTGTAATATCTGTAGCAACAATATCCCACGCTTTCTAAAAAAATGCAGCCGTGAAACCGTCGGGCCCTGGAGATTTATCATTACCCATCGAAAACATGGCCTCCTTAACCTCCTGGTCATTAACCATACGAACCATATCATGGGCAGTCTCCTCATCTAACTTGCTATGGAACAAACTATTAGTATCCATGTTGCTAACAATACCAGCTTGTCCAAGAAACACTTCATAATGGGACACAAAAGCATCTGCCACTTTTTCATTCTCGAACACCACACCATCATTATTAGTCACAACATCAATACGACTTCTACTAACTCAACTTTTAACCGATTTATGAAAGTACGCTGAATTGGCATCACCTTCCCGTAACCAATCAATCTTGGCTTTTTGCCTTAAAAATCTTTCCTCCATAAGAAGAGCCTCGTTGAAAGCTTGCACATAAACAGTCTCCTCATCACGTAACTTGCTATTAAAGGGGTCGGAATCCAGGTCGCATTGCACTTTGTCAAGTTCGAACCGTTAGCAAACAACATCTTACGGAAAGGTTTTTTCAGATGCTTAAGTTTTTGAACAACTTGATACATATGAAAACCACTCACCGATGTATTCCAACCCTCCAATACCACCTGTTTAAACCTGTCATTGTGGACCAAAATGTTAGTAAATTTGAATGGTTTCAGCTTCACCATGGCTGGTGTAGGAAGCTTGAGCACGGCTGGAGAGTGATCTGATATGCGGTATGGCTGGAATAAAGCATGGGCACCAGGATAAAGATCATTAAATTCCAGATTTGCCATAACCCGATCAATCTTTTTAAGTACACCATCGTTACCCTTTGGTTTCTGATTCCAAGTGAACTTCAGCCCACCTTTTTGAACATCCAAAACTTCAATGTCATGCACGCATTCTTTAAACTCCCGCATATAGATATCAATGGTGGACGAACCAGCCGCCATGTCATCTAAAAATAGGGTTGCATTAAAGTCCCCTAAAATACACCACGGTCTATGGCGTACATAATGTTTATGAACTTTGAGATTACTCCAAAGGGTACGACGGTGAGTGTACCTATTATGAGCATAAATAAACGAAACAAAGAGCTCCTTCTTATCCGCTTTCATCCATAAACGCGAATGGATAACCTGATCATCAAACGAAATCATCGATAAATCTACCTCATTACGGTTCCATCCCAAAATGATTCGCGAGCATTTTGAACAACACGCACCATTGGAAGTCCATTCCCAATTACGAAAAACATAAGAACACAGCTTCTCCAATTTAGCATCACAAACATGTGATTCAGGAATCGCACACACTGAAAGCTGATTATCAAAAATTACCTGCTTAACTTCTCTTTGTTTAGGGGAGAAGTTCAAACCCCTGATATTCCAAGCGGCTATACTACACATTAATAACCTTTTCAACGGGAGTGCTTGCCCCCTCCGTGTTAGTATCCGTCACATTTTTCCCTTTCCTATCTTCTAGAACTAGCTCCTCATCGACATCCTCACTATCACTTTCGTTAATAGTGCTAACTATTTGCTGCCATTTATCTTTCGGTCCCCATACTTCATCCACTTCAGCCTCTTCCTCTAAAGCACTAAACGAGTTTTTCAATGACACGATACTTCCTTTAGGAATACTAGCTTTAGTATACTTATCAACATTAGGACCATCCTGTTTAGTTACATCAGTAGCACTAGTCTTCTCTTTGATAATATTGGCATCGCCCTTCACTTGAGAGTAAGATGATTCGCCTTTCTCAACACGTCTATAGTGTAACTTAGGTATAGGTTTTGTCATCCTAACACCATCAATCTGCCTCGGTTGTTTTGATTTATTCTTCTTTCTTCTAACATCAACAAACCCATCCTTATCCTCGGGCACCAAAACAGCAGCCTTAGGGCATTTCAGGCAATGATCATTTGTATGATCAAAGATTTTACAAGTTGAACAAAGAGGGGGCTTCTATTCATACTCGATATCAATCGTTGCCAACGTGTGTCCTCTTTCCTTGCCCAACGGTATAGCAATTACAATGGATTCCATAAGATCTTTCTCCGAAGAAACTTCAACTAATGCCCTCGCATACTCGTTTCTTCCCCATGATCGTAAACACATGTTACTAGTATAAGAATCCAACATAATGGTGCGGCCAAAATATACCCATGTTTTAGTTGGCGTATCTGATAAAAACCATAGTTGCTCACTCCTCCGCACCCTAGTACAACACAGACAACGTCTTTGCTGCTTACCCCTAAAGTCTGCATCCAATCACGGTGCCATATTTCCTAAAAGTCAAAAAGTGGAATGTATTAATATGCCAATTAAATGTTTTATAAATTCAATGGTAAACTGAGTTATGCAAGTTCAGGAATTCCAAAAATTTGCTAATGGTACCACAAAAAAGTTACAACTGAATTAAAAGTCACATGAACCTCAATTGCAGATATATGATGGACATAATGTAAACTGGGGCTTATTGCTAATGTTTCTCGGTAGACACACCATTTTGAACGTTGCCATTAAACCCATGATATGGGACTTCACCAAAGTATTCTGAAAAGGCATCAAAATCAGGTCCAGAGTTAAACTTGACAAAACACTTGCTATGATTAGGAAGAGTATACATTGAAACAGCAGGATATTAACGACCACAAATCAGTTGCTGAAAGGAGGACCCTTGACATATACCATTTTTGAAAAAATATATTTCACTTCCTGCACAATGAAACAATACATTAATGTGGATAACAACGAATCAACAGAAAAACTATATACAAAGTATAAGTGGCAAAATGTGTAGTTTAGATCGGGTCACGGGTTTAGATTGGTTTGGGTTTTAATGGGTCATTTAGTCCTATCCTCAATGCATACTTACTGGGCTTTCTGTGGTGCAATTGTAAAAGAAAATGATGACATTCTTAAAGGTTCCATCTGGTGTCAAGGTAAACTATATTCTTGATTTTGTACGAACAGTGACTAACATAAAACCTTTGTAATCTAAGGGTGCGTTTGGCGGGTAAGTGGGATTGGAAATGAGTATTGGTATCAAAGAAAAGTAGGAAAGATAAAATATTAATATTAAATTTTATATAAAAAATAATTAGGAAAGAGAATGTAATAAAATATTTTTTGTGTGTGTTTTAGGCGAATGAGAAAGATATAGATTTTGATAATGGTATGTGAGAGAGACTATACCTAGCAATTTACTCATGAATTGGTATCGACACTATTTGGATTTAGTCAAATCAAAACCCCACATACTAAACAATTGAAAATATATATCATATCCATTCTTTGAATCTAAGGGTAGATAACAAACGGGCGCTAAAAAGAACATGTAAATTATAGATAGGGTTTTTGGCTTTAAATAGCTACGTACTTTTCCAAATATACCCATATGGTACGTGTACTAAATTTATTATCCATATGGTACATGAACTTTACATTTCGTGTCAATATGGTAAATTTATTACCGGCTACTTGTAAAACTGGTTACTTTTTTGGGAAAATCTGACGTGTTAATATTTTTTTTAAATTAAGTAAAAATTAAAATGAGGGTTTTTGGCTTTAAATAGTCACGTACTTTCTCACATGTACTCATATGGTACGTGTACTAAATTTATTGCCCATATAGTTGAACTTTTTTTACAAAATTAAAAAAAAAATCGCTCTTTATTAAAACTTAATTTTATAAACTATTTTACATTTTTTTCTTACTTTTTAAATTTAAAAAAAAATATTTTTTTACATTATTATTCGTAAAGAAATTTATTTTTTACAACTTTTTTTAAAACAAAATCGCACTTTTAAAAATCTTAATTTTAATTTTTTTTTTTTTAAATAATCAATTTTTTTCTTACGGAATTAATTTTTTAAAGTTAAGAAAAATTTTAAAAATTAAAACATTTTTACTGTTTTCTTCAAAAAAATAATTTTTTTTTAAAGTTTTGCAAAAAAATTCTATTTTTTTTCACGAATAATAACGTAAAAAAATATTGACACGAATAGTGCTTAAGG
Organism: Tanacetum coccineum; assembly: GCA_026074375.1. Classification (NCBI taxonomy): domain Eukaryota; kingdom Viridiplantae; phylum Streptophyta; class Magnoliopsida; order Asterales; family Asteraceae; genus Tanacetum; species Tanacetum coccineum. Next base: position 18,880 of record BQNB010055539.1, read on the forward strand.
TATATCATTGTTCTTCGCGATGTGTTCCAATCAGCGTATCGCAAGATCGAGCTGGGAAGATGATGAATAGTGTTAGGATGCCACGTAAGCGTTTAGCCTGTTAAACAGGTGGAAAATTCAGTTTACGTACCATATTGACACGAAATGCGAAGTTCGGGTATGATATGGACAATAAATTTAGTACACGTACCATATGGATACATTTGAGAAAGTACGTGGCTATTAAAAGTCAAAAACCCTTATAGATAAAACATAAACAATAGAGAATAAGTAGACAAGTTAGCCGGCCCTAATTTCGTTTCAACTGGTGCTTCAAAATGATAGGGTTTAAACTTGATATATTTTGAACTAGTGTTTTGTTATAGGGTTTAAGCCGTACAATACCAACGATCTTTACAAATTTTCTATAAACATTATTATACACGTTTTTATGTGCGTATAAAAATGTGTGTATAAACACGTGTATAAAATGTGTAACAAAATATGTGTATAAATATGTGTGTATAAAAATGTGTGTATAAAAACGTGTATAAAAATATGTATAAAAACGTGTATAAAATGTGTATAAAAACATGTTTATAAAAATGTGTGTATAAAAATATGTGTATAAAAACAATTTTAAGTAAAAAAGAAGTTTATAAAAGTCATTGTAATTTTAAAATTCTTGTTTATATTTAAAAAAAATTATAAATTTTTTTGTAATTTTAACTAAGCAAAAATATTTATAAAGTTTTCTTATTAAAAAAATGTTTATAATTTTTTTTGTAACGTTAAATACTAAATATGCCAAGTACAAAAGTAGAAGGATGATCCATGCAATTTACAAAAGTAATAAATATGCCAGTATCCGGTAAAATAAGTTTCACTGTGCAAATCGACACAAAACATGATAGTACGTTACATTAAAAGGTAATTAATAGAGTTCACATACCAAATCGATAAATTTGTAAAAGTTCGTTGGTATTGTACGGCTTAAACCCTTTGTTATAAAACCCTAATATCATCTTTAATGGGCTCCAAGGGCGGAGCAAGGAATTTTAGTTAAGGGGGGCCGACCGTAGTTAAAGCAAAAAGTCATAGTAATAAGGTGGGTCGAATGTAAAAAACTAGTAGAAAAGCGGCTTGTATTATAAGTAACTAATGAATTAAGTAGGTTGATTAAGGGTGGCTCAGCAACCACTAGTCACCCTGCTAGCTCCGCCACCGATGGACTCATTAACAAAAGTCATGTACTTGCATTTTATAATATGAGTATAGAACCAGAAGAAAATCAACAAGAAGGAACACATATCTTTTTTTTTGTATAGGCAAATTAAATTAACTAAAAACTATCAAATTAACAGAAAAACTGTTGCTATGCTAGTAAAATTTGTTTCATTATAATATTTTGGGTCTTGATTTGACTACAACATCTCACTGTTAAGAGGTGACTATAAAGTCTGAATTTTTAATATTGTTTGTTATTTTATAATTGTCTGAATGATTTTAATTGTAGTTTTTTTAATTATATGTTAAATCTTAGCAATACGATGAATAAATGGCTTGATGTATCTCTAAAAATGAATATTTGAAAGAAGAAAATAAATCTTGAAATTCAAAAAAACATGGTTGCGGTTTACACTTTGTCAATGAACATATTACATATAACAATATTTGTCAGCTTCACAGAAGATAGCTCGATAGCTAATCCAACAAACACAATATTTAACCCAAAGTTATTATTAACCAACAAAACAAATTATGTCCAAATTTTTTTCTAGAAAATCATCAAACCCGCTCCATCATAAGAATTCGAATTAGAATAAAATTTTGTCCAAATTTTAAACTCAATTTTAGGTAGACCCAAATATATAAACATATTAAGGGTCTGTTTGTTTAGTTTTTTATTAAGTTCTGTAAAATTAAAATGAATGTCTAAATATATGTTGTATGTTTGTTGATGAATAAATAGTTTTTTGTTTCGTGTGCCGAATAAAGTGTTTGAATTAGAGGAAATTGTTGTTATACCCTTTTCTATAAATTAGATATTGTGGTATAGCAACGTGTTTCTAGTTTCGACCAAATTTTCATGGCGAATTTTTTTTCAACGGCATAGTTGCATTGTTGAAATTTTTTCTAAACACATGGTTGCATTGTTTTCTGATAGCGTCGTTTTAAGTTCAATTAGTCTTTTAAAATTGTAGTAATAATACATGTTTCATGTGTTTATTTTCTCCTCAATATTGATTACGCATTACTGTTTTGTGTTTGGTATTATTAGTTTGTGTAATTGTCTTCATTATATTATCTTGGGATGTAATTGGGGGTATGGTACTGTTTGGTTAAATAATGTTCTGATAAGATCATCCATTATTTGTCATCCAATTTTTGCGAGTTCTCTCTTTTCAAAATGACTGACATGATTTGTTGAAATATCAGTTTGACTTTGGTCAATCTCATACTTGAGGGGTTATTAAGTCATTTATTCTAACTTATTATATTTTGTCCAGTTGTGTTGAGCTTGTTTGTGCAGAGGATAATGTTGTAAATACGAGATAGTAGCTGCCTATATAAGCTGGAAGGGTGTAGATCTAGGGTTTCTACTTTCATATCATTCATCTCTCTCAATCGATTATCTCTCTCTCATATTCAAAGTCTGGTTCATTGTTTTAGTATTGACTATCTTGATCATCTAGTATTGGTATTGTAATATGTTAGGGTGAGAGTTGTAGTGAGGTTATATTGTACTGTAAGTATTGTATAGTTTTGGGTTGGATCCATTAGTTTGGGGACAATTCTTGTCTTGTGTAATTGTAGATAAGCACACAGTTGTAGACTTATCATCTTGTTCTTTAGTAATAAAAATAAGCACGTGGGGAGGTTGGTTGAGTGTAATATCTGGTGTTGTTTGATTCTGGAATTGATATTAAGAGTTTTCACATGGTATCAAAGCCAGCAATCACCTTGATTGACTGATTTTTTGATCGATTGAAAAAAGTTAGGGTTTTCTTAATTTGAGGGTTCTTGATTTTGTTGGTGGATTTGGTATTCTTGAGGGTGGATCTTGGATTGTCTAAGGTTAATTGCATTTTGGAGGTAGTTAATCACTCGAATTGATAAATTAGGGTTTTCTTGTAAAACCTTAATTTTTCCAATTTGGGGGTTTTTGGTTCTTGGTGATTGTTAGCTGATTATGGGGTTTTCTTCTCTCTTCTTGACTAAGTGAATCAAGAAAGAAGGGGATTTAAGTCTTCCGCTGTCGTTTGCTGGTTGAAAGCTCTGTAACACCTCTCTTCTCTCTCTTATGTTGATTGTTTTAAGTTTGTTTGTCTCTCTTTCTTCTTGACAAAGAGAATTAAAAAGAAAAGGGGGAGGGGGTATTGTGTCTTGTTTAGCCCTTGATATACCACCATTGAGTAGCAAGGAAGCCTGGGAACTACTTTCTTTCTTTTCTCCTCATATTTGCTTGTTGTTGATATATTTGTTTGTCTGGTTCTTGTCTTATTTGCTGCTTATTTGAGTTTTTGTCTGGTTCTTGTCTTATTTGTTGCTTATCTGGTTCATAATGGCTAAAGTTCTTATTAATGCTTTGGATGCTCGAAATTTATTGTTACCGCGAAACAATGATCACTCTAATGTTCCTATTATTGGTATTAAATTAACTAGTACTAAAAATTATAAAATGTGGTCAACTGCTATGAAAATTGCTTTAACTGGTAAAAATAAAATAGGATTTGTTGATGGTACATGTTTTAAACCTGTTACTAGTCCTATTCTGCATACATTTTTATATACGTTTTTATATACACCTTTTTATACACACATTTTTATAAACACATTTTTATACACACATTTTTTAACATGCCTTTATACACATTTTATACACGTTTTTCTGCACATATTTTTATATACGTTTTTATACACACATTTTTATACATATGCTTTTATACACACGTTTTTATACACATTTTTATGCACACATTTTTATACACGTTTTTATACACACATTTTTATACACGTTTTTATAAAAATGTGTGTATAAAAATGTGTGTATAAAAATGTGTATAAAAACGTGTATAAAATGTGTATAAAAACATGTGTATAAAAATATGTGTATAAAAACAATTTTAAGTAAAAAAGTAGTTTATAAAAGTCATCGTAATTTTAAAATTCTAGTTTATATTTAAAAAAATTATAAAATTTTTCGTAATTTTAACAAAGCAAAAATATTTATAAAGTTTTCTTATTAAAAAAAATGTTTATAATTTTTTTTGTAATGTTATGTACTAAATATTCAAGTACAAAAGTAGAATGATGATCCATGCAATTTACAAAAGTAATAAATATGCCAGTATCCGGTCAAACAAGTTTCACTGTGCAAATCGACACAAAACATGAAAGTACCTTGCATTAAAAGGTAATTAATAGAGTTCACATACTAAATAGATATATTTGTAAAAGTTCATTGGTATTGTACGGCTTAAACCCTTTGTTATAAAACCCTAATATCTTCTTTAATGGACTCCAAGGGCGGAGCAAGGAATTTTAGTTAAGGGGGGCCGACCGTAGTTAACGCAAAAAGTCATAGTGATAAGGTGGGTCGAATGTAAAAAACTAGTAGAAAAGCGGCTTGTAATATAAGTAACTAATGAATTAAGTAGGTTGATTAAGGGTGGCTCAGCAACCACTAGTCACCCTGCTAGCTCCGCCACCGATGGACTCATTAACAAAAGTCACGTACTTGCATTTTATAATATGAGTATAGAACCAGAAGAAAATCAACAAGAAGGAACACATATCTTTTTTTTGTATAGGCAAATTAAATTAACTAAAAACTATCAAATTAACAGAAAAAACTGTTGCTATGCTAGTAAAGTTTGTTTCATTATAATATTTTGGGTCTTAATTTGACTACAACATCTCACTGTTAAGGGGTGACTATAAAGTCTGAATTTTTAATATTATTTGTTTTTTTTATAATTGTCTGAATGATTTTAATTGTCTTGTTTTTTAATTATATGTTAAATCTTAGCAATACGATGAATAAATGGCTTGATGTATCTCTAAAAATGAATATTTGGAAGAAGAAAATAAATCTTGAAATTCACAAAAACATGGTTGCGGTTTACACTTTGTCAATGAACATATTACATATAACAATATTTGTCGGCTTCACAAAAGATAGCTCGATAGCTAATCCAACAAACACAATATTTAACCCAAAGTTATTATTAACCAACAAAACAAATTATGTCCAAAAATTTTTCTAGAAAATCATCAAACCCGCTCCATCATAAGAATTCGAATTAGAATAAAATTTTGTCCAAATTTTAAACTCAATTTTAGGTAGACCCAAATATATAAACATATTAAGGGTCTGTTTGTTTAGTTTTTTATTAAGTTCTGTAAAATTAAAATGAATGTCTAAATATATGTTGTATGTTTGTTGATGAATAAATAGTTTTTTGTTTCGTGTGCCGAATAAAGTGTTTGAATTAGAGGAAATTGTTGTTATACCCTTTTCTATAAATTAGATATTGTGGTATAGCAACGTGTTTCTAGTTTCGACCAAATTTTCATGGCGAATTTTTTTTCAACGGCATAGTTGCATTGTTGCAATTTTTTCTAAACACATGGTTGCATTGTTTTCTGATAGCGTCGTTTTAAGTTCAATTAGTCTTTTAAAATTGTAGTAATAATACATGTTTCATGTGTTTATTTTCTCCTCAATATTGATTACGCATTACTGTTTTGTGTTTGGTATTATTAGTTTGTGTAATTGTCTTCATTATATTATCTAGGGATGTAATTGGGGGTATGGTATTGTTTGGTTAAATAATGTTCTGATAAGATCATCCATTATTTGTCATCCAATTTTTGCGAGTTCTCTCTTTTCAAAATGACTCACATGATTTGTTGAAATATCAGTTTGACTTTGGTCTATCTCATACTTGAGGGGTTATTAAGTCATTTAATCTAACTTATTATATTTTGTCCAGTTGTGTTGAGCTTGTTTGTGCAATATCTGTTGTTGTTTGATTCTGGAATTGATATTAAGAGTTTTCACATGGTATCAAAGCCTGCAATCACCTTGATTAACTGATTTTTTGATCGATTGAAAATAGTTAGGGTTTTCTTAATTTCACCCAATGATGATGAGAGAGGTCTTGTGGTGATGGCAATGTTATGGCTCCTGATAATATCAACAGTTCACATCATGTTGATAAGGATGCAACCTTTGCAACACCAATGAATGAAAACAATATTATATTTAAGGGTCAGCAGTTTGATACCAATACCCCTGGGTCTAACAATGAGTCTTAAAGTAATACTAACATTAGGGATAAATCACAGACCTTGAGGAAGTCTAGCAGGGTTTGAAATTTGCCTTCTATGTTTAATAATTATGTTGTGCCTAGTAACAAAAAGTATGGGGCCCCCCCCCCCCCCCCCCCCCCCCCCCCCCCCCCAGGGGGGGCTTTGAAAAATTTGTGATTTATTTCTAAGTTGTTTGGTATGAATATGTGCTTATCATAAATTATGAATAAGTCTTATGAACCTAAAAGTTATCAAGAATATGTTCTTGATAAAAATAGGGCTGAGGCTATGATTAATGAAATGGAAGCATTATTTAGAAATAATACTTAGGTCTTAACTGATTTACCTGCTAATAGGAAAACTATCGGGTACAAATGATTGTTTAAAATTAAAAGTGATATAGAAAGATATAAAGTTATACTGGTTGCAAAAGGGTTTAGTCAGAGGGATGGCATTGATTATAAAGAAACATTTAGCCTTGTTTTGAAAATGGTCACTGTTAGGTGCATAATTAGTCTTATTGTTCATAATAATTGGTCATTATTCCAGTTAGATGTTAATAATGCTTTTCCGTATGCTGATTTACATGAGGATGTTTATATGGATTCGCTTCCTAGGTATTATGATTCTTCTGAAACCAAAGTTTACAAACTTGTTAAGTCTCTTTATGGACTAAAACAAGCTCCAAGACAATGGAATGAGAATGTTGACTAGTGTTTTGAATGAAAATGGCTTTGTGCTAATCATAAATGATTATTATTTGTTTGTTAAGCATGATAAAGATGTGATTCTTGCTTTGTTAGTGTATGTGGATGATATTGTGGTGAGTGGGAATACTCTTGAAGAAATTGTTAAGTTTAAAAATTCTTAGCATCAAAATTTCAAAAAACAATTTAGGGAGTCCAAAGTACTTCCTTGGTATTGAAGTTTTAGAGAACAAACATGGGTTGTGTCTATCTCAGAGAAAGTATTGTTTGGAATTGTTGAGTGAATATGGGTTACTTGCTTGCAAACTTGCTGCTACACCTATGCAACAGAATGTTAGTTTGAGTCATATTGAAATTGAGAAAGATAAAAGGCTTAAAAGTTTGACTGCATATCAAAAATTGGTTGGTAAATTGATATATCTGTATGTAACTAGACCATATATATCTTATATTGTTCACTGCTTATCTTAGCATATGCATTCTGCTTTACAATCTCTTGCTGCTGGGTTAAGGGTGTTAAGGTATTTGAAACAAAATCTAGGTTCTGGAGTTTAGTTCTTTTATGGAAACAAGTTAAGTCTGCCTGCTTATTCAGATGCAGACTTGGCAAAGTGCTTGATTTCTAGGAAATCTGTGTTTGGATTTTTTGTATATTTATGTGCAAATCTAGTTTCATGGAAAAGTAAAAAGCAAACAACCATATCCAGGTCTTCAGTAGAGGCTGAGTATAGATGCTTGGCATCTACTACTTTTGAAATTTTATGGTTAGTTAATTTGCTGAAAGACTTGGGTGTGGAGGGTCTGCTTCCTGTGCTATTATATTGTGATATCACTTCTGCTATCCAAATTGCAGCCAATCCTGTTTTCCATGAGAAAACAAAGCATTTTGAGATTGATGTGCATTTGGTTAGAGAGAAGGTAGCTTCTGGTTCTATTAGCATTGTAAAAATAAATTCAGCTAAAAATGTTGCTAATGTCTTTAATAAAGGTTTGAGTATATCTCAGCATAAGTAGTTTTGCTGAATGTTGAATATGGTTGACATGTTTAAAGTATGAGCTTGAGGAGAGGTGTTTAAATATTAGTTTGACTTTGGGCAATCTCATAATTGAGGGGTTGTTAAGTCATTTATTATAACTTATTATATTTTGTCCAGTTGTGTTGAGCTTGTTTGTATAGGGGCTAATGTTGTAAATATGAGATAGTAGCTACCTATATAAGCTAGAAGGGTGCAGATCTAGGGTTTCTACTTTTCATATCATTCATATCTCTCAATCAATTATCTCTCTCTCATATTCAAAGTCTGGTTCATTGTTTTAGTATTGATCATCTTGATCATCTAGTATTGATATTGTATTCTATTAGGGTGAGAGTTATAGTGAGGTTATATTGTACAGTGAGTATTGTATAGTTCTGGGTTGCATCGATTAGTTTGGGGACAACTCTTGTATTGCGTAATTATAGATAAGCACATAGTTGTGGAATAATCAGCTTGTTCTTTAGTAATAAAAATAAGCACGTAGGGAGGTTGGTTGAGTGCATGTGTTATTTGATTCTGGAATTGATCTTAAGAGTTTTCACATGATTAGAACAATTTTTTATTTTTTAGATAACAAAGGAAACATACATATATCTTTCACTTAAGATCACTTCAAAACTGAGCTTTAAGTATTAGGCCTCATTTTAAGGAAAGAAAACTACTAAACAAAGGCAGTGGCAGCGATAGCGGCAGATTCAGATAAGGGTTGCGGCGGCGAACTTAGTGGCAGAGAGAGTTGGTGGTTTAGAGTGAGATGTGTTTTTTGTTAACTTTAAAAGAGAATAGATATATGAAAGTTTTAATCAAATTTACTCTAAATAAGTTTCACTCAACTTTATTACAAATGAAATGTAATTTTAATTTTAAAGTCAACTTTCCATACATAAAGTTTAAGTTTTCAAGATTTTTGAAAAAAAATAGAGGGTAAATACATTATATGTAGTATAGATAAATATTGAATAAAAAATTAATTGAATAAGTGATGAAAAAGTATATATGTAAAAGTATAATAAAGTGGACTAACTTGGGAGACCCTCACCGTAATTGCTTTTTTTAAAAGGTCATTTATCTAGTTTAAGCACCAAACAAACATTCATATAATGACTTATTAAATTTACCTATTTGTGAATTAAGACACTTTAAGTTATTATCAAACACCGATTTAAATAATATAAAGAACCTAATCTTATAACTCTAATTTTTGCTTATAACTCTCATAAAATCCAACAACCAAAAACAAAGTTAAACTCAAATCACAACTCTTTTCTCACTCTAGAACTGCTAGTTAAACTCAAACCACAAGACCAAAGTACAAATAAAAATCTCGAGGGTTGTTTGTTTCCTAGTGTTCTTCTCAAAACCGAATAACACTACTACCTTAAAATCTTAAAGTGGGTAATTGTTGTGATATTCAAAAAAGGTAAGTGTTAGGAGATTGTTAAGAGGCAATTAGACAGCAGCACCACATCTTAACAGTAAAGTTGGTAATTTCTTACCGCCTCTGACTAAAAAAACTCATGTTTGATCGCATATGACTCGGTGAGATATCAGAGGCGGTTCAGACGTTTTTGGTAAAAACAAACACACCCTAATTCAGGAGATTGAGAAGCATAATGGTGACAAATAGATGCAACTGAACTAGAACCCCAATATGGAAAATATATCACCTCAGCTCTTTGAGATATTAATTTTTCACTCTTGATGAAATATATATGTCAGTTTTAGTTATGTAAACTGGGGTGGAATAAGTTAAACAACAACAATACAGTAGCAATCTTCTGATATTTCTAGTTACATAAAATGGGTTCGGGTATTTTTGACACCTTCCTAGTGGTCATCTAGAACCTTACCTAGCAGGAAGAGTTAGAGAAACATGGTATTATAGTTACAACATTATGTCTAAGTATCACACAAAACATTAATGTGAGCTGTTGGCCGGTCTTAGTCTGCCACTCTCGTCTTTACTAATTTACTTTTCAGTTTCATGAATGTGTATTCTTATTTGTCGTTCATTTATTTTTGTCTATTGATTATACATTGATGTTCTAAACTTTTAATTCTATCAAAAGATTAGACCTTATTTCAACAATTTAGGCTAGTTGTCATGTACTCATTCTATTTTTTTTAGACAGTGACAGTGACACAGTAGCATCTCCGAGTCCGAGAGCCGAGAACGAGCCGAGGGGCCAGAACGAGCTGAGTCGAAAGCAGAAGGTATATTGTAACTTTTTTTTATCCTTTTGGTATCCCCGGCGACATGTCGTCGGGGAATGTTTATAGTTATTAGTTTGTGTAAAATGCAAATCCAAACACTCCTTGACACTGTAAAATGCAAATCCAAACACTCCTTGACACTGTAAAATGCAAATCCAAACACTCCTTGACACTGTAAAATGCAAATCCAAACACTCCTTGACAGCTTATTTGATATAAATGTATGTTTTTTTATTTGATATAAATGAATATGCGTTTAGGTATTTATTTTATTGAACCCTTTAGGAATGTTTTAGGATTTTAGTGATTAATTTTGGAAAATCCCCGTCTGATTTTAATCATCCTATAGAAAACCCGTCCGAAATTAATTTATTAGAAATTAATTTCGGAAAGTCCCTTGTTTGGGACTGCTTTTTGAATATTTGGTCTCATCTATGTGTGTTTCATCTATAAGTTTGTGAAAAATTTGGGATAATATTATTAGGTCAGATTAACAAAACAATAAATAAGAATATAATCGTCTGACATGAAACAAGTTTGTCGGTACAAATCAACAACGTTCCAAGGTAATTGAAAATGAATCGAAACCGATGAAAAACGGAATAAAATTAAACCGAAAAAAGCCATTATTAATTCTATTTCATATCTTTGAATCGACTACAAATGCATATACTGTCATAATTAACAGCCCAAAACATACCACACAATAATTAAGGATTAAAAACATTCAGGTAATCTTCAAAAAAAAGGAAAAAAAAACATATATATAGCTGGTGCGTACGTAAGATGCATGCAGACATACTAAATGATAATTCTTGAGTGATTCCCACATACGTAAGTCCATAAAGAACCTTGATTCCTTGGATATCATCTGAGGTCAATTTATCTTTTACCGTTCCAAGAGGGAGAGATTCCCACATGACAGCGTCTTGATATTGGCTATGATTCAACCCAAGTAGATGTCCAATTTCATGAAGCGCCACGCTCTTAAAATCAATAACATTAGGAACTGGCCCCGGTCCAAGAGACCAGGTCTCATCCACATCAAAATGTAACCTAGCATGCGCTAATGTACCAAGAGGACCATCAAAGTCTGCTCCGTCGCCATGGTTCATTTTTTGGAAACTAATCTTCAAATCCGAAGTCCCAATATCAGCAACTCTAGAAAATGTGAAGTAGCCGGAACCAGAAGCCCATTCATCAAAGTCGCTAACAACAAGTTGCACAAATGAATCTGGAAAATTCGAGTCGAAGGCATAGGTGAGGTCGGTTTTACCCACGGGCCATCTAGGTGTAGAATTACCCGGAAAATATGAATAGTGAGAAACGGCTTTCAGATGTTTACCAATGGTCGGCCGAGAGAGAATGAGAAAGAATAAGACACACACATAGCTGGTAACTCTAGATGTCATTATGGAATATCTTTTGTGTTTTGGTTAATATATGTTTCAAGGTATTTGCATGCATGGCTATATTTATAGCAAGAGTAAAATGCAAGGAAGACATTAGGCTCCTTAATTTAAACATGAAAATTAAAGGAAAATGAAAATTAAAAGAAAATGTTCACAAGTTGTGCAAAAATGAAAATTAAAAGAAAATGAAAGAAAAACATTCAAGTATTGTTAAAATGCGACTAGATAACTAATTTTTATAGCAGTGAAAAGCAAAGATACAAGATTTCTAATAGAAAATTGTGAGAAATAACATTCCATAAAGAACTCATATCCCTGTACGTATTAGTTTTCCCAATTATTACTACTATACTTTTTTTTTTGGTAAATGGTTATTCGGTAAATTTTATTACTTCAAAAAACATTTAAGTACAAAGGATGAGGGTGACTAGACTACAAAATAAAAAAGAAACTATTTCCCGTTACATATGCAAAACGCACTTCCTTATAAGAAGGTACACAAAGTGACTAGATAACAAAATAAACAAGAAACTATTTCTTCCTACGACCTCGAACTCTGATATCCAAATTATCGCATATATCTTGAATCTTGTCCGGAAAATCCTGACCTTCATACATATCATCATCATAAGGGTCTTCATCATAGTCACCATTTCCATAAGTAAAATCCCCAATTGTTCCCAGCAAAACTTTTATTGCCAAGTAACTACCCTTTCAGAATCCATAGATATCATAATTCGTTTTCCAACTTTTAATTTATCAAACAATAGGATAATACAGTCCTCTAATTTGAACATTCTAAAACGAGGATCCACTTGAATTGGCCCCCTTACTAGCCAAATTTGAAGTCCCCTCATTGATACCAAACTCCACATCATTATCAACCGAATTAAGAACATCAAATGGGTTTTAATTAACCTTTTTAGTAAGCTCCACAACTTTCTTCTTATTATGGCTAGTGCTGGTAGTAGGCTTTTTAGAAACAGGTCTATACTCTTTTACAGGTTTGAATCCCACCTTCGAACCAACCGAAAACACCTCAGAGCCTGACATGCTTCTTCAGTCTATCGCCACACGCCAAGTCTGAATCCTTGTGACAATTCCTCCTAAATATGACCAAAGACCTTACAACACGCACACTATAGGGTTTTCACTCATATTCAACACGAACGGTACACGTATATAACCCTTCCCTATTAAGTTTTGGCATAGCCACCACAATGGTATCTTTCAACTCCACATCAGCCCGAAGCTCAATAATTGCTCTAGAATAGCTTGACCTACCCTAAGATTGCAAGCACATTTTAGAAGTATAAGAGTCAAGCATTAAAGGTGTACCAATTTTCGTAGCAATGGCACTCAAACCATCCTCGCTGAACGCCGTAACGGGGACACCATGAAGTTTAAACCAAACCGGAATATTCCCAACATCTTTTTTCAATAAATTTACATCTGGGTTCCATTTTTTAAGAATAAGCGGATGATTAGGAATAAACCATGAACCATTTTCAAGCATTGCATTCAAACCATCCATAGAGCTAAATTAGAAAGAGAATAACCCGGTAGATGAGTTAGTGTTCCTAACATAGTTAACAAAAAACAGGTTAATCACTCCGCCTTTCCCAAAAAAACCAGAAGCATATTCGCAACCTTCACTATATAGCTCTAATAGACTCCACGACACAAAGTACTCAACTCCGTTTCCTCCCAGGTTGAATAAAGTCAAAAAGTCAAAGCCTTTCTATATGGTTCACTCAGTAAAATTAGCATACGAAGACATACCAGAGGTATTACCGGCCGGAGTAGACCCATGCGTAAGCAATGGTGGATAAGATCTCAAACCTGTTTCTCAACATTAGGAATACTTCTATCAACCAATGAACTTTGTTTCTTCTTCACCACTGGCTCGTCAATCACTGATATGATACCATATCCTAGCATCACAACATTATCCTTATCCTTTACCCCTCTCCAACCCCACTCCCTTTTTGACTCAAGAAACCACGCTCTATTCAGCAGCTCGCACTCCAACCAACAACCCACACGTAAACCTTAATCGAATACCACAAATCAATAACAAGAAGACAGCAACAATCTTCAACACCAAAAACCCTAACATAAGTTAGGGTTAGAATTTAATGCACACGAACATAGCAGTAACAAACCAACAAACCCAAACTGGATGCAAATTAATGTACAAAATTGATTTAAGGTTAAGAGACCAAATAGCCAAAGAATTTCATATGTGACTTATAAAAAAACAAAAATACCAAAGACCTTTGATACATTGAGAAACAATCCGAAATTTGGCAATAGGGATATGATTAACCAGAAATGTTAACTCAAACTCGTCTATAACAGATCGCGAGTAATAATCAAAGACAAAAGGACGATTGGAATCGATTTAGGTATGTTAGGGTTTTTTTAGATCGCCTAGGGGAGTTACTACTATACTTGATAATTTCAAATTTTCTTACTCAACTCATATTGATCTCTTGTCATCGTATATTTGTTTAGTTTTTTTATTTCTATATCGCATAACTTAATTTTCTTACTCTACTCATGGGAAATAACAGACTATGGTATCGGCTTAAGAAATTCAAAAACGATAGTAGGCGAAAACATAGTAGAATTGGGTACTACTCTTACAATGAAAATAAAGAATATAAATTATTTGTTCTTTTTCCTTTTTTTTGTCTTTTGAGATGGAAGGAAATGGTTTCTTGAAAGACACCTAATGAGTCTAGTATGAGATTTGGGGGTGTTACGGGTTTAATGAAATATATTCCTATCTAACAAACGTCTTGTATGACTTTTAAATTCATACCCTATTTCTATACCGTTCAAATGAACACACCCCTAAATAAATCAATTTATAAATGCATATTCATTTTGTAGGTGTATCTGTAATATTTTGTCTTCACATTTATATATGTGCTTGAATTGTGTGTTTATTTTTTTTTGGGTAAAAGGGACGATTCCCCGGTCAAATATATTAATAACCCAAAAGATCCGATAAGAACAATGGAATGTGACTGAGTGTCACATTAACCGCAAGCCATAGCTTGCACAGCCTCTAATCATACGACATGCCATATGATAACTAAACTATTACATAGCCAATAACACCAATAGGAAAGAACCACCTAATGGTGCATAAACAACAATAATTACACATAAATGATTATTTGAAAACCGCTTCAGGAAGATCCCAAAGCCTCGCCAATCTTTCACCATTCTTGGACTTCTTTAGTTTGCAAGAGAGAAGCTTGAGGCGCACGGAGGACTTTATGCACTCAACAATCTGATCCGGGCTACGTTTACCTTTTTTGAATAATCTCCAATTCCGCTCTTGCCATACATAATATGTAGCAGCAGCAACAACAAGCTTCGCCACCACGCTATTTGTAGTACGCCTCTTCATAATAGGCATTAAGGCCTGAACTTGGAGTCTGCATATATTTATATGCTAATAGAGAGAAAGTATCCTTTGTCTGCTGAAGTATGCAAAGCTATGTTGGACAAGAAACTTCAAGGAGGAAAACCAGATGAGGATTGTTATAAACATTTGAAAATAATGAAGAAGCAAGTTGGTATTAGAAAATGATGGAGTTTGATGATTTAGCAATCTAGAATGGAGATGAGGAGAACAACACTTGGTGGAGGTGCTATGCACTAACACAACAAATGGTTATTAGTCATGGGAACCAAACCATGCTATACCAGTTAACCTTAGATTCGCGATGACGAATATCATCCCAAACTTGACTAACCGAAAATTTCTTCACATTACCATGAATATTATGCCACACCAAAGTATCCGGAGCATTCATTCTAATAGGAGTATGGTAATTATTAAGAAAATGGGTATTTAACAAGGAGTTCTTGAGGCCATACCCATAATCCGTGATGAATAACATCTTGGACCTTCGATTGAAGAGAAAGACCAGATCTTACAATATCACGAGGAGAAATTTGAGCAGCACGCGGCTCAAAATCAGCCCATGTATCAAACCAAAGGGATGTGTTCCTTCCGTTACCGATTTTACTCCAAATAAAATTCCAAATAATAGGACGCAACTTTAAGATTTTCCTCCAACCCCACGACATGTTACCCCGCATCGGAAAATCCCAAAAGTTACGACCCTTAAGCTTATATTCATGAATCCATTTTACCCAAAGCGACTCTTTCAACGTAAGAAGTTTCCATATGTGCGAAGCCATAAGAGCCGAATTGAAACATTCCAATCTCCGAATTCCTAAGCCACCCTCATGCTTAGGTAAACAAACGATCTCCCAAGCTACCTTCGACTTCCCTTTACCCGACGATCCGTGACACCAAAGGAATTGTCTCATAAGCTGCTCAATGTTTAGTAACACACGAGTAGGAAGAATGAAGACCGAAGCCCAGTAGATATGCATTGAACCAAGGATAGAATGAATAAGTTGCAACCGACCCGCTATTGAAAGAGATTTGTTTTTCCAATCTTGGATACGAAGTTGAACCTTATCCACAAGCTCATTACAATCACGAATCATAAGCCTCGAAGAAACTAAAGGAACTCCAAGGTATTTGACCGGAAGTTTACCTTCTTCAAACGGAAGAATCTGAAGAATCGACAACTTGACATGATTAAGAACATTGCAAAAATAAGCCGTACTCTTAGGAAGACTAGGAACTAAACCCGAAGCATTCTTGAATTCATCCAAAGCTTCCTTAATAATACTAGTGAATCCAACATCCCATAAAGCAAATAAAAACAAGTCATCAGCAAAAATAGTTAACAAGCTCCATTTAGAACATCACATATGTTACGTTAAACTAATCAGTCTGTTGAACTTTTCTTTGAAGCTTTAATGTAAGAAACCTCGTAACAAGAGTAAAATAAATATGTCGATAACGGATCTCCTTGCGAATACCCCGTTTACCTTAAAAAGTAATCCATGAAGAGAACTGTTAACACAAAACTGGAATACGCCGTTGAGTAACACACTCACATAATCCATGAAACCATCTTTTGGTGAAATTCGCAAAACCAAGGAGAATAATACGCAAAAAATCCCAATCCACCGTGTCATATGCCTTTTGAATGTCAACTTTAAAAGCACATCTAGGCGTTGGGTTAATAAGATATTGTCCGTAATACTCCGACCCGGGATAAACGCTGATTGGTTAGGGCCTAATATCGTCTTCAAGCTATGTTTAATCGATTAGCAAATAATTTTACTTATGCATTTAAAAACAGAACATTGCCGCAGAAATTGGTCTATAATCATTAAAACGAGAAGGCGATTTTAACCTTAAGGATGAGAGCAAAGTAGTATGGTTGATTTCTTTAAGGAGGTACAGTTCCTAAAATTTCACGACCGCACGCATAAAACATCATTAGCATATTTCCAAGCTTCCTTGAAAAACGCTGCTGTAAAACCATCAGGACCAGGCGATTTATCATCACCAATAGAGAAAATAGCATCTTTGACTTCTTGGTCAGAAATCTCACGGACCATGTCTTGAGCGTCCTGATCATTAATCCTTACATTGAAAAGGTTGGCATAATTAAAATTGGATGTTTCACCTTCATGACCAAGAAACATTCTCATAAATGCTGACAAAAAGCATCTTGAACTGTATTAATATCAAAACAAACACCCTCTGGAGTTGGTAACTTGTGTCAATTTGCTCCTACTCACACGGCTTTTACCGCTTATGAGTAAGCTGAATTTGCATCACCACTCTTTTAGCCATTTGGATTTTGGCTTTTTGTGTTAAGAAACGTTCTTCGTGAGCACCGCTTCATAAATCGGATAAACATGTAGTTCCCTCTCACGCAAAGCCAACGTTAAAGATCCGCATTCAAGTGCGGTTTGAATAGCATCAAAGATCAGAATGTAATTTGTTCACATTAAGCATGAACATTACCCTTTATATACAAAAGCTTGCGCAACGGCTTTTTCAAATTCTTTAACTTTTTAACCACTCTAAACATAAAAAATCTACTGATGTAATGGTCCCATTCAGTCTTGACAACATCCAAGAACAGCTCATGAGTAGTTAAAACATTGAAGAATTTAAAAGGTTTAGGTTTCGCCTTACCAAGCGTAGGAATACCAAAGTACGGCTGGCGTATGATCCAGAAACACGGTATGGTTTAAACTTGCATGAGCCCCATGGAAACAACATCATTAAATTCTAAGTTCGCATGATTCGATCAATTTTTTCAAAAATGCTGTGTCCTCCATTTGGTTTCTGGTCCACGTATTACGCAGCCCCGTACTTTGAAAACACCAACATCTCAAGGTCTTCACACAATCACGAAAGTCTCGCATAGCAATATCCACATTAGAACCACAAGCAGTCGATTCCTTAAGGTATAAAGAAACATTACATCTCACCATAAATGGACCACGGTATTGACGGAATAATTGATTTTATGCTTGCTTAAACTCCTCCAAAGAGAGCGACGATGAGTATATTTGTTGTGTGCATAAATGAAAGAGCAAAAGACTTCCTTTCTCTCCGTCTTCAACCAAATACGGAGTGTGAATAACTTGCTCATTTGATAAATGACACCCATCCACATCATTACGATTCCATCCCATAAATAATCCGAGTTCCTTTGTTACACCACGCGCCATTCGAAGTCCAATCCCAATGATTAAACACACTAGAACATAGACGAGTAAGATTCGTATTAGTCACATGAGACTCCAAAATGACACATATAGAAAGATTATTTTCATAAATAATCTGCCGAACTTCATTTTGTTTTGGGGAGAAGTTTAAACCCCTAATATTCCAAGTAGCGATGTTAACCATTGGAAACCTCATTAGCGGGAGTGCTTGCCCCCGTACGGTTCGAAGAAACATTGCCATTACGATCCACTTGAAACTCCTCATCAACCTCGCTATCGCTAACATTCAAAACATCATCATGTTTCAAAGACTCATCATGAAAACCATCACCCTCATTTTCGTCTAAAGGCCCAAACGAATTTTTTACAATAAACTCAGGAGCTTGAGTCACTATAGGAGCTTTATCCGTATGGACTTTCTGAGATGTCTCACCTCTATCAACACGACGATATAGCAATTGAGGCTGAGGTTTAGTCAAGCGTACACCAGCAACCTTATGTTGCTTGTTTTTATTCTTGTGCTTTTTCTTCTTGACTTCAACAAAACCCTCATCCGCATCATTCACAACCGGCTGATCTTTAACCAACTTAGGACATATCTCCGAATGATGATCAAAGATCTTACACGTAGCGCACCGTGGAGGATTCCATTCATACTCAACGTCAATTGTAGCAAGCGTATGACCATTATCTTTATCAATAGGTATCGCAATGACCAACGAATCTAGCAGCTCATTATCAGCCGACACCTCTATTAAAGCTCTAGCATACCAACGTCAATTGTGTGTTTATTTAACAATACGTATATGACAATAATTTTTTGTTTTTGAGTAAAGAGTTTCTTCGATAAATTTTATTACTTAAAAAACAATTAAGTACAATAGATGAGGGTGAATCTCACATATCCGCCCGTTACATAGGCAAAATAGATTTTTTTTTAAAAGATACACAAAGTTACTAAACTACAAATGAATCAATAAATTAAAGTAAACAATTTTTTTTACTACCTCGAACTTTGATATCCAAATTATTACATATAGATTGAATGTTGTTAGGAAGTTCCTGACCTTCATACAAATCCTCATCGTATGGGTCGTAGTCGTAGTCAACATTCTCATAAGTTTCTTCAATTGTACCAGCAGACTATTAGTACCATAGCCAACCATCTTTGAAGCTAGAAAACTTGTTATTTCGTTATCAACTGGTTCAACTTCATTATCACTATCATGATCACTCGCATAATCAACATTTTCCAAAGGTTTACCGTCATCATCCACAAAAGCTTCTTTCCCATCAATAATTAGTCTTTTAACCTTATCAATTTTTTCAAAAATAGGTGTAGTACTAGTAGTATTAGATCCTACATTCCATAACGAAGATCCACTAGAAATTTGCCTTTTTACTGGCCAGATTTGAAATCCCCCCATTTGTACCTAAGTCAACATCATTTTCAATCGAAGTAAGCACATCAAATGGGTTTAATTACTAACCTTTTTTGTAGACTCTACATCTTTCTTCTTATTTTCACTAGTGTTGACATTAGTCTTTTTAGAAACAGGTCTATAAAATTGTTTAGCTGGTTTAAATCCCACCTTCGGACCAATCGGACGCCTCTAGGAGCATGGCTAGGATTCCTTAAATTCTCCACCATACCCGAGCCTATATTCTTGAGACACTCATCCTAAGCATACCAAAAATCTTGCAACACGTACACTTAGGAGGTTTCCACTCATACTCAACACGAATAGTACACCTATAAAACCCTTCCCCAACTAGTTTAGACATAGCCACCACAATAGTATCTTTCAACTCTACATCGACCTGAATCTCAATAAATACTCTAGTATAGCTTAACCTACCCGATGATTGGATGCACATGTTA
>BQNB010055540.1:2222-39061 GCA_026074375.1 Tanacetum coccineum
TGACTAAGTACCAAAAGTTCACGAGAAATGATAAAATAAACATAAATAATGCCATAGAAACATGTATAATTTAGGCGTTATCAACTGCCAACAACACCAACCCTCCCAACGAAACAACAGATGAAGTGACTTGACAACTTAACACCGCACTGCTGAATCTGCTAACTTAACTTGTTCAATCCCTTAGATGAAACTGAGCAAATCAAAGAGAGGTCGCCCAAAGCGGCAGTATCAAGACATTCAGGGCTTCTGGTGCCAAGGAATTCTTTGGCACAAAAGGTGTAGTTGGTTTACTAACCTAGTTTGAAAGCATTGAGTCTGTGCTTCATATCACTAAGTGCCCCGCCGAGAGCCAAGTTGAATTCGCGTCTAGTATGCTACAAGGCCGCGCTTTAACTTGGTGGAATACCCTTGTTCAAACTCGAGGACGGGCAATTTCTATAGCCCAAACTTAGGATGATTTTAAGAAGTTGCTGATAGAGGAATATTGTCCTGATGATGAAATTCAAAAGCTTGAAACAGAATTCTGGAATCATAAGATGGTTGGGTCAAATATTGACGGGTATACGACTAGATTTCATAAGTTGGCAAGGTTGGTGCCACACATCGCTGCATTTAGGGTCTGGCTCCCGAGATCAAGGCACATGTTACTTCATCCAAACCCACTACTATTTAGAGTGTTGTTATTATGGCCAACCATTTGACCACTGATGGCATTAAGGATGGGATTTTTAAGAAACAGGAAAATACTAGAAACAAGAAGAGGTCGAATGATCAGAACAAGAATCAAGAAAGTGATGATAGGAACAAAAGATAAAGAACTGGAAGGAACTTTTCTCTAACTGCTCCGGAGCAAGGACAAGGGCAACGTCGGTATGTTGGGCCACATTCGAAGTGTGCAAAATGCAACTTCCATCATTCTGGTAACTGCCCTGTATGTGGTCGATGTAACCAAGTGGGCCACTTTACACGATTATGCCCGGGTATAGCTACAATAATGAAAGACAAGACCAAGTTTTTATGAGTGTGGAGGTCCTAGAACACTTTCAGGAGATATTTCCCAAGGTTGAACAGAGCCAACTACCGCAGGAGGAACATCGCTCACACCTCGTGCCTAGTAATCAAAGGAAAAACCCGGGGAACAATAGGAATCGAGCACAGGGTAGAGCCTTTGCCCTAGGTGTTGCTGAAGCTCCACAAGACCCGAACGTTGTGACAGGTACATTTTCTCTAAACAATCATTTTGCTACAGTTTTGTTTGGTGCTGATTATAACTTTATATCTACCAACTTCTTGCCATTGATTAACATGAAAACTAGTGTCATAAGCCCCGGTTATGAGATTGAAATAGCTAGCGGCCTTAAAGTAGTAACCAATATGATTGTTGGAGGTTGTAGACTTGAACTATAAGGTCATACATTTATCATCGATTTGATCCTTTTTGGTCATGGTAGTTTCGACGTGATCGTAGATATGGATTGGTTGTCAAAGCTTAGAGCTAAGATAGTTTGCTTTGAGAAAATAGTCCAGATTCCGTTATCCAACAAAGAGAATTTAGAAGTTCATGGAGAACGTCCCAAAAGGAATCTGAAACAGTTGAAGACCATGAAAGTAAAAAAGTCGAAACTCGAAGACATCCCTATTGTACATGATTTCCCTGGCGTATTTTTAGAAGATTTATTGGGTTTACCCCCACCACGCGAAGTGGAGTTTCACATAGATCTTATTCCTAGAGCTATGCATGTTGTAAAATTACCTTATCATTTGGCATCTACAGAAATGCAAGAACTGTCCAACCAACTTAAAGAGCTCCAAGACAAAGGTTTCATACAACTTAGTTCTTCACCTTAGGGAGCCCCGGTGTTGTTCATGAAAAAGAAGGATGGTTCGTTCCGCATGTGTATAGACTATCAAGAGCTGAATAAGCTAACCATCAAGAACCGCTACCCTCTTCCTAGGATCGATGACTGGTTCGATCAGTTGTAAGGGTCGCGGTATTTTTAAAAAATAGACCTTCGATCTGGCTATCATCAGTTAAGAGTACGTGAAGAAGATATTCCCAAAGCTGCATTCAGTACGAGGTACAGACATTTTGAATTCATGGTCATGCCTTTCGGTCTAATTAACGCCCCCGCAGTGTCCATGGATGTCACACCCCGCCTAGGCGGAAACACGAGGCGTAAAATCATGGATATCATCACAACACAATGGTGTCAACAATAGAGAGAACTAAAGGAAAAGGAAAATCAAATAGGACACTATGTGTCATGACAATACCTAACACAAGATAAAGGAGTTTTGCATTACGATAGCAAAGTCATACCACAAAGAAATATAATCCAAAAGTCTAAACAAAATCAACAAACATCCAAGTATCAAACAATTCAGATGACATAAATAAAATATCTGGGAGAAAGACTCCGCATGCAAGCCTATGGTCTTACTAGCCACTCTTCCTAACTTCAACATCCTCAAGATGGATGTAACCATAACGAGCATAGGAACGAAAAGTGTCCCTCGATCTAATAAATATCAACAATTTGGGTAGGAACGTTACCCCCGATCCATTAAAACCATCACTTCACATGGGTAGGAACGTTACCTTCGATACTGATATCACAACAAATAGGTAGGAACGTTACCCTCGATCCTATCCAAAACACAATACAAGGATTTAGTACGTAACATACAAAATAAGGCCAAGTAAAGTCCATTACACTTTTAAAATAAAGACACATAATCACAGTAATTAGAAATTTTAAATCCATTTACATAATTTCCATCCCAATTTAAAATCAATGTAAAAAGAGGGACTATGAAACTCACCTGAATGCTCAAAAGCAACTTCCAAATCTTAACGCGAAACTTTACAAATAAATAAACACGGTTACACGCGACTAAGCTAAGAGCTCTAGTCTATGTAACACACATATGATGGATGTCTAAGGGTTTAGTTAACCATCATGGGTCACCGTGACACCATGCCCAACCTTAACCATCTCATTAACACTTTTACATAGCTACTATAAAATTAAATCAGAATTGCAGAATTTTAGTGTCTCTTTACGTGCTCAAAACCCTTACTTAATGACCTTCATAATTTATACCAAAAATCACCCATGTTCATTTATGAGTATATTAACTACCTTACGATTCCCAAGTATTACTTACATGTGTAGCTACCTCAAATAAAATCAAACTTCAAAACTATCCTAATTCGGATCTGATTGCACACCAAAATATATCACTCTAGGTTTTAAGTATAGGTTTTACCCTCCTAAACAAGACCTAAATCAGACCCGTATTTACTGTTTTGACAACTTTTCTTGTTTAGACAAATTGACCAACTTACTGAACTCAAATCATTTAAGGTCAGACTTTTTGGAAAGTACATTCAATGAGCTACTGTTTTTCTTTTTTATTTTTTTTTTTTTTTCTCCACTTTTTTTTTTTTTCATTTTTTTTTTTTTCTTTATTTTTCTGAGTCCAGGAAACACTCAAAAAAACTTATTTACTATCATGGAGATATTCACTCGTGAACACCGCCCTAAATTCTGCTCACCCTAATTCATAAATTAACGCAACCCTAATCATACCACATGCATGAACACGCATCTAATCTATCCCTAATCATTCTAGGATCATTAAACACTAATAATATTATGTATTTTATGTAACCCTAGAATCCACCATCATAAGTGTTACATGCTTGCATTGATTAAACTAGGATGAACACACTTACCTTGATGAGTAGCACCTAAACAACACTCTTGATTAACTCTTGTATCTAGCAATGAAAATCGACTCTTTAGGGTTTTGGGGGGGGGGGGGGGCTGAGATCATACGGCAACAAGAAGAGTGGAGAAAATAATAGGCCAAGTTTGGGTTTTAAATCTATATCCTAACAAGTGCTAGTCCAACACAATCTAGTTTAGTAAAAAAAATACTTTTTTTTCTTTTAAACTAAAACCGGCCTCCTTAATAAATATATATTATTATTTTTTTTATTAATTTTTTAATTAATTAATTTACTTTATTACTTTAAGTTTTTATAAAAACCTAAGCTAATTTGATTAAACCTTTATAAAAACCTCTATCTTTGAAGGAAAAGATCTAATGATCAAGAACGAAGACGATTTTCTTACTTAGTTATTGAAATAATGAAAGTTTATGTAAAGTGTACTTTTGTTATGAACTCCTTAGCCATGAGAGGCTAAATCTCTCATGACTACTCAGTGAAGTTACGATAATGAATAAGTGTTTGGTATGATCTTGATCGCTTTAATCTTAAGCTTATGTTGCAAACCTGTTATATCTTATCTTATCTATTTTTGCTTATCAACTTAGATTATATAATCATATCGGTATAGGTCAAAAGACCCGTTATGATCTATGTGGTTTTAAAGATTTGTCTATGGTCTTTAACGTTTGTGCCGAGAAATCCACTTTTGTAAATTGATAAACAAAATAAGCTTTGATATAGTAATAACGGGATTATTTGAGTGACACATTTGGTCTAGTTAACTAAATATAAGTTTTAAGTTAACCAAGTTAGTTTGTGAAAACGTTTTCTGACGAGAAATCATTTTTATAAATTAAAGTCCCATCTTCATGGTCAAATAATTTCCAACGCTTATAAGTTATTTTTCAACTATCAGAGTAGTCATACTTTTTATCACTGGTAAAATAAAATTTTTTTTTTTAAAATTGTTAAAGTCTATTTTCTTTCTGGTTATTTGAACACTACTCTAATCCCTGTGGACGACCTGGTCTTACCTAAAAAGATTATACTACATACGTGGGTTATACTTTTACCCGTGAGTTTCCATATAATTATCTGGTATTTTCAATCTTATAAATTTAAAGCTTTTGAAACACATCAAAGTTTTTGGCGCCGTTGCCGGGGATTTCTTAGCTGTTCTATAGTCAAACTCTGGAAAATTACTTTAACCCCCTCTTTTTCAAAAATCGATGTACAGTTTTCTGGTAAACTGACCCAAATAACTTCTCTCTTGGATGCATACACGTGCTTCCAATTCTGAACTTGTTGAACCATTACCTGAACCTGGACGTACTCTGAATCGAAGACTTCGTCGACGAAACATAAGAGTTCCATACGATCAAAGAAATAATCCACAACAACACCCGAGAATTGTCTACCCGCTAGTTCTTAATATCAACTACTTCCGTCACTTTCTTGATATTCTTTGAAATTATGATCCAATAGACGATGAACCCATGTGGGCTGCTGACCATGTTGTCGCTCCGACTCCTGTTTCCGCAATCACTATTCCTGAAACTGCTAACGAATTTGCAATTAAAGGTAACCACTTGACTATTGTCAAAGGAAACCAATTCGATGGTAAAACCAAAACTGATCATCTTAAACACATTCATGAATTCCTCGGAATCTGCGATATGTTTAAATACAGAAATAATGAGAATGAAGCCGTCCGCCTAATGATGTTTCCCCTATCACTCACTGGAGAAGCAAAAACATGGTTGGACGAACTCAATGGAGGAACTATCGAAACATGGGATGAACTTCGAACCACTTTCATTAGTCGTTTCTTTCCCCTAGCTCTTTTTGACCGACTCCTCGGAGAAATCCGAGCTTCTCTCAACATGAAAACGAATCTCTAACCGATGCTTGGCTTCGTATGAAGGAAATGCTCCGAAACTGCCATGGTCACAATCTGTCCAAGGGAAATAAAATTAAAATATTTTATCACGGTCTCAGCTAAATAACCCTAGAAGTTCTAAATGCCACAACTGGTGGTATTTTCCTCTATAAAACACCAAATCAAGCTTATCAGCTTCTGGAAGATAAAGTCTTACTCAAGCTCAACTGGGTTAAAAATCAAAAAACCAAATCATCTCTTAAAAATCCGTTGCTTTCGCCGATAAAAGTAGCAGTAATTCTAATACTGACAAAATTATGGCCCGAATGGATGCCATGACCCTGAAAATGGATGCTCAGTATAAAGAACTCCAAACCCATGCTAAAAAAACAAAACCCGACCTTGATGAAGATAATATACCTATGTATCGAGAAAAAGAAGCCAAATTCATGCAAACTTTTCGTAAGACTCGATTTTACAATGATTACCGAGACCGAGTCTCGAATCGCGATAATTGGCGTTCAAACGAACGAAGTAGTTACAATCGAGACAACTACCGATCCAACACCGATGATAAACCATACGACCTTCAAAAACAATTCAACGATTTCATGAAATCTCAGCAATCGACCAACGCTTTCATCAAAGAAACATTCATGGATCTCAAAACCCAACTTGAAACCGTTGCCAAAAATCATTAAGCTTCAATTCAAAACCTTGAAACCAAGTTCGATAGACGTACTAAAAAGCAATCTGGTCTGCCTTCTGGATCTCTTCCTAGTAACACGCAACCAAACCCAAAATCACATAACTCCAAAACCTACCAACCACCGCAATCTCCCAATGAGCATGTGAATGCTGTATTCACAAGAAGTGGTAAATCTTACAACCCACCAGTTAACCTAAATGATCAACACAACGATTCTGAAACTCTTATCAACTTCAATAGCGATGATGAAGACGATGAACCGACACCACATCGGGAAACTCAAATCCAATCTCAGTCAAGAGACTCCTGTACAAACCTTTTAAACCGAAAATTCTGTATCCTCAACGTCTAAGGAAAGAGAAAATGGAAGCTCAATACAGAAAATTTCTCGACGTAATCCATGCAGTTCAAATCAATGTACCTCTTATCGATGTCTTAGCCGGAATGCCTAGTTATGGAAGATTTCTCAAGGAACTCATAAGCAACAAACATAAGATCGAACAAATCTCTGCCGCTTTCTTAAGCGACGAAAGTTCAGGAATGATCCAAAACAAAGTTCCACCTAAACTCGGAGACCCCGGAAGTTTTCTTATTCCATGTAATTTTAACAAAACTTTCTCCTGTAATGCCTTAGTCGACCTTGGGGCTAGCATTAACCTTATGCCATATTCGCTATATGCCAAATTATCTCTCAAAAGTCTTAAACCTACCAAAATGAGCGTAAGATTAGCAGATAGATCATTTCAATACCCTGTTGGAATAGCTGAAAATATGCTCGTTGAAGCTGGTAAATTCACCTTTCCTGTTGATTTTGTAATTCTCTAAATGGAAGAAGATAGTAAAGTTCCCCTCATTTTGGGACGACCCTTTCTTCACACTGCTGATGCAGTAATTCGAGTTAAACAGAAACAACTCAACCTTGGAGTTGAAACTAAACAAATGATTTTCAATATCGATTTTGCAATGAAACACTCCTATTTAAATGATGATACATGTTTCAGTATCGATGTCATCGATGAAATCTTAGAAGAAGATTTCGACACTCTTCTAGATGAAGGTAGTAAAATTCTTCATTCCATAGAAGGAACCCTTCTCGAAGAAGAAATCTTTGCCGAATTTGATGAATTCATGGCAATGACTGCTGATGAAAACTCTGATTCTGAATCTGACACCGAAGGTCCACCATTCAAAAAAATCACCATCAATACTGATTATATAATTAAAACATCTATCGAAGAACCTCCTACAGATCTCGAACTTAAACCCCTTCCTGATAATCTGGAATATGTATTTCTGGAAGAACCCTCTTTTCTTCCTGTTATCATATCATCTCAGCTATCCAAAGAAAAGAAGAACAGACTCATATTCGTCCTTAAAAAACACAAGCAAGCCTTCGCTTGGAAAATAACAGATATTCTTGGTATTTGCCCATCATTCTGCAAACATAAGATACAACTTTTGGATGATAAGAAACTAGTTGTCTAAAAACAAAGAAGGTTAAACCCGAACATGCAAGAAGTTGTCAAAAAAGAAATCATGAAACTCTTGGATACCGGTATAATTTATCCAATTGCCGATAGTTCTTGGGTTAGTCCTATCCACTGTGTACCAAAGAGAGGTGGTATTACAGTTGTCACCAACGAAAATGATGAACTTGTTCTAACCAGAACCATTACGGGTTGGCGAGTATGCATTGATTATCATAAACTCAATGAAGCAACCGCAAAAGATCACTTTCCCTTACCTTTTATGGATCAAATGCTAGAAAGACTAGCAGGAAATAAATACTTCTGTTTCCTCGATGGTTTTTCTGGGTATTTTCAAATTCCTATCAATCCTAATGACCAAAAAAAACAACATTCACATGTCCTTTCGGCACATACGCTTATAGGCGAATGCCTTTCGGTTTATCTAATGCTCCTGCCACATTTCAAAGATGTATGTTGGAAATCTTTCACGATATGATCGAAGAATCCGTCAAAGTATTCATGGACGATTTCTCTGTCTTTGGAAACTCTTTCGACACATGCCTCCTATATCCACGAAAGAGCAGATTCCGAACAACCAATATACATTGAGACGTCGAATAGGAAAAATCAGGTATCCTTACTAACAAAGTACGATGAAGGGATGCTAAGCTTAAACTTAGGAAATTCGAACAAACAACTGAGCAAACGAGCAACCTTTATAATAGCAATACTAGGTATCCGCAAATACTAGATAGAAGAGAAATTTACTATCTATACAACTCAACTTTCACAATCCTCCAATTAGGGTAAGAGATAATTCTCTACCAAAACCTCCATCCTTTCATTGAATACACTTATAAAAAAACATATTACAATACCACCTTATTAACCAATCACAATAAATGCAATCTTGATCACATGTTATCGGGGTGATGCCTTTATAATTATGTTGGCCACCATAATTATAAGTGCCTCATTTCACACGTGTACTTACTTCCAAGATTACCCATTTAAATTATAATTCACATCTAAGCACATATACCACATTGCACACCTTAAACTACTCCAACTTAACACATAAAGGATGCTCCATCAAATAGCTACTTACTTATATCAAAATAAAATCAAAATGACATAAAGGAACGAAAGTCTCGCAACGACTCCGAAAATACGAAATATCTGAAAGAAATAATCAATAACAACATGACGAGGTAAAGGACGGGATAAACTTATACTGGGCCTCGCTTGGGTTTGACTTTGCATCCGCAACAATCACCTGACTTCGCGGGTCCAGCCCTACTACGCGCATCCAAAAAACGATCAACTATCGTATCTCCTTCGGTTCTACAAGAGGCTCCTCTTATAGATCCTTATAACGCTTAAGTCCAGTTGGGAAAACGGTTCCCCAATGAGACTTCTTACGGGTAAAATAAACATAGCTAAAATACTAAGAAAGTAATATATATCATATCAAATAATGGTAGACAAAATAACTAAATGAAAACTTAACAAAATAGGAGAATATAAGCTATGCAATATAGCGGGGAAGCATAGCAGTTATAGCAATAAATACTTAAGCCCTAAATGCATCTACATGAAGGACCCCTAGGTTATAGTCTAGGCTCAACCATCTACTTCTCTATAACCAAAGGCTCTGATACCAATCTGTCACACCCGCCTACGGAATACACGAGGGGAAAAAAGAAGTCAGCGTAACATATGGATATCAATTTACAAACACATGTGTCAACAATAGAGAGAACTAAATGAATAGATAAACAATGAGACAAAAAATGTCATTGAGAATATCTTACACAAGGATAAGGAGTATTGGATTTCGATAGCAAAGTCATACCACAAGAAAACATAAGATCAAGGGTCTAACAATCAAATAACAACCAAGTATCAAACAATTCAAATGACTTAAATAAAATCTCTAGGAGAATGACTCCGCATGCAAGCCTACGGTCTCACTATCCACTATTCCTAACTTCAACATCCTCAAGATGGTAACCTGAAAATGATGCTTAAAACATCTACACAAAGGTTGGTAAGAGTCATAGGTTTTCGACACACAAATCCAACTTTAAAATAAATTATTGTGATTAATAAAACATGGCAAGACAATTAAGCTAGCTACTATACAAGCTAACATGCAATCATACCAAACAACCACAATTAGGACGGAACGTGCCCACGATCCATATCATACAGTCATAGGTAACCCCGTTACCCTCCGATCGAAACACACAGAAATGGGTAGAAGCACTACCCTCCAATTGGAACACACAGAAATATAATGGGTAGCATCGCTACCCTCCAATTGGAACACACAAAAACTTCACCACATGTAACACATGATTATAATAACCATTAATTGCAATCTGCTCTAAATAAATTCACTTAATACAGCAACTTAAAAAACATTTCGAAAATCTTGCATCATTTACACCTAATAAAACATAAGAAAAGAGGGCTATGAAATACTCATTTCTGATTGCTCAAACACTGCTTCCAAATTCTCAACACGCAATCTATACAAATAAATAAACAAGGTTACACGCAACCAAGCTAAATGCTCTAGTCCATGTTAACACACATATGCTGATGTCTAAGGTTTAGTTAACCATCTTGGGTCACCTAACACCATGGGGGGTGGGGGGTCCAACTAACATCTCATGAACTTTACATAGCTTTTTATAATTAAATAGAATTGCAGAATTTTAGTGTCTCTTTCGTGCTCAAAACCCATATTAAATGACCTTCATATTATACCAAAAATAACCCATGTTCTATTTATGAGTTATATTAAATACCTTGTGATCCCAAGTTTACTAAAGTGTAAACTACCATATAAAATCAAACTTCAAAACTATCCTAATTCGGATCTGATTGCACACCAAAATATATCACTCTAACTACCATACTTAGACATGCTTTAAGAGGCTAATTTGCATGGGATTATCAATAGACATATGGAACTTAACTACTGTAGAATAACTAAGCTTAATTCCATATTTAAGTATAGGTTTTACCCTCCTAAACATGACCTAAATCTGACCCGTATTTACTGTTTTGACAACTTTTCTTGTTTAGACAAATTGACCAACTTCCCGAACTCAAAATCATTCAAGGCTAGACTTTTTGGAAAGTACATTCAATGAGCTACTGTTTAGAGTCCAGAAACACTCAAAAAACTATTACCATCATGGAGATATTCACTCGTGAACACCGCCCTAAATTTTGCTCACCCTAATTCATAAATTAACGCAACCCTAATCATACCACATGCATGAACACGCATCTAATCTATCCCTAATCCTTCTAGGATCATTAAACACCAATAATATTCTGTATTTTATGTAACCCTAGAATCCACCATCATAAGTGTTACATGCTTGCATTGATTAAACTAGGATGAACACATTTACCTTGATGAGTAGCACCTAAACAACACTCTTGATTGACTCTTGTATATAGCAATGAAAATCGACTCCTTAGGGTTTTGGGTGGGCTGAGATCGTACGACAACAAGAGGAGGGGAGAAAATAATGGGCCAAGTTTGGGTTTTAAATCTATATCCTAACAAGTGCTAGTCCAACACAATCTAGTTTAGTAAAAAAAATACTTTTTTTCTTTTAAACTAAAACCGGCCCCCTTAATAAATATATTATTATTATTATTATTATTATTAATTTATTAATTAATTAATTTACTTTATTACCTTAAGTTTTTATAAAAACCTAAGCTAATTTGATTAAACCTTTTTACTTAAACGCTACTTACTAAATTTTCTAAATATAACTTTCATTTCACCAAACCACTTTCTATTTTTAGAAAGTTTGATACAAACTTCTATATTTTATTCACCTATTTCATTTCTAAAATGCCACATTTCCCATAAAAGCTTAACACTTATCACCAAGAATTGACGTAGCAATGCATGCAACACGTCTTTCATTTCCATTATCACCACATGTGAACAAATGGAATACTTAACACCCAACACAACCATACTCAAAATGGGATGCCCAAACACCTCAAAATGATATCATGTACATACTTAACTCACTTAGCACACATAAAATCACATAGCACAACACTTAAACACATAAAATGAACTCTTTGCCATTTCTAAAGGTATCACTAACCTGATTAAATCACGGTTGTCACAAGTTGAATGATAGGTCGCATACAAAAGCACGTAAACAAGTATAATATGATAAACATAAACAACCACTCAACGATAAATCAAGAAATCGATATAAACAAATACCAAACATTCAGATCTTCATAATAATGGCTAATACCCGAAGGTATTAGCCTTCAAACGTCATAATGAATACAAGAATAATAATTTAGCCAAGGTAAACTAACCGAGTTAACGAATGATACCAAAAACTGAATGATTACAAAAGTATATGGAATTACACGATGTCTCCTATGGAATTGAATACGTTGCTCGACCTCTTCTGCTCTTTTTCTCCTCTAAAAATCAACTTGGTGGTTTAAGGTTATCGAGAAAATATTTAGCCACTTACAACTTGGTGTTTTTGAGTTTTCAATTTATAAGGTCCTGGAAGTCGGTTGGATACGGCGTAACCATGTATTAGATACGGAGTAATTGGGGATTCCCATAGAGTAAACCACGTTTGATATCTTTCAAAAATATGATGATTCAAAATCTTGAATACGGCGTATTAATTCCTTTGGATACGGCGTATTGATCCTATAATCGTCTGTGGTCTTTTAGTGAGTGCAGCACGGATACGCTGGATCTTCCTTGATGGATACGACGTAAATGGTACTTCAGAACTGTAATCTTCAAAATATCTTCTATAAGCTCCAAAGAATGCGTGCCTATTTGCTACTTTCAGCCATTATCATAAATACTGAATTCTCAAATATAAATGAATAAGTAACATCCTTTGCATATAACTATACAAAATAGGTTAATATCGTGGATAAATGATGCTACAAAATAACGTTATTTGATGTGACAAATATCCCCCACTTGAAATTCCTACTGTCCTCAATAGCCTTTCAAGTTTATAAAAATGTAACCCTTAAGGATCTTTTCTGTAAAGCACTTATTCGATCTATTACAAGTACACAACCAAACACCTCACGAAATAGGAAGATGAAAACACTCAAATCACTCAACTAATCTATGTGGTAACATGTAACTAATTCGCTCAATTGCTTAGTCATGACGAGTATTCTATCATAAGCTTGGCAAGGATACATATCTCCACCACTAAAGCCAAGGAGTAACAAGTTTATAAAGGTAAATATGGGTTTTTTGTATGAAAAGGCGGTTGATCATTCTACAATCTTTTACCAGAAGTACCACTCCAACAAGGCAGCTAAAGCACACATACACACCCGGAACGCCGTGATAGACATGTGTGTTCGATCATATACCCATTCGAATTTAACCAACGGTTAGGATAAAGAATGATATAAGGTAGGAACCTTCTAACTTTCACCAAAATTAGTAAAACCAACGAGGCAGCTGAGACATGCATACATGGCCGTAACGACGGAATAGACATGCACGCTCGATCACATTCTCATTCGCGTAAAACCAGCGGCTAATCATTAGGTGTGAGGGAAGTAAATTGTTGTTAAATAAAAATCAAAAAACAAATAGATTAAGACTTAAGATACAAGTTGCTAGACACTTATTTTCCAACCGTTATTATGATAAAGACATGACTATTTACAACGTCTTGATCATAGATCAAACACAACAACCTAAGTTGGCGTTCCCGTAACGATCAACTTCTCAATCATCCTAAAACTTTACATACTTTATAAGGCAAGTGGCGATATCTTCCACTTTGTACATTACTTTACATCGTTGATTTTTAGACGTATCAACGAATAATCGATCCTTCATATAATTCCTTTGGTAATGCTTTTTGTGAAACGATTATCTTCAAACTTTCTTTCTTTTTTTCTTTTTTTAATAATGCTTCAAATCTCGGTGTAGTTTCACCATCTTCACCATCATAATAATCCTGGATAGTTCCT
This sequence comes from Tanacetum coccineum, assembly GCA_026074375.1. Classification (NCBI taxonomy): domain Eukaryota; kingdom Viridiplantae; phylum Streptophyta; class Magnoliopsida; order Asterales; family Asteraceae; genus Tanacetum; species Tanacetum coccineum. The sequence goes on from BQNB010055540.1 coordinate 16,058, forward strand.
TCGGTAATTTCTTCGTTCTTTGGTTTCACCAATAATTGTGACGGTAGTAAAATCACATGAGCTTTGACTACTAATATACATTCCCATTTGCAATGTGCAAATTTCCAACCGCACCAAAGATTGAAAATGACACAAGACTCGAGAAATACAAACTTTACACTTTAAGCAACTAGCAACTGTAAATTAAACTTTAATCTAACAAGGTAGGTTAAAGTGTAAGGGTGTAACGAAACAAATAGTTGGTGTAAATTCCTAAAGGATTGGCTCTACGGGTTGTTCTAGTGGATGATCACTCTAAAGATGAGAGTGGAAGGGTTTACCGGGAGGTTAACTAACCGGTGTAGTTAGTTAATAAACAACATGTATAGGCGATTTGGTTGTAATCCTAAGATTTACCAATTTAAACAAGTTACTCCAATTAAATCCATAATACTCATTATTGTGGTCTCGAGTGATATACCAAGCCAAGTTCTAAAGTCTACAACATCACCGACACACTCATATTTTGTGGATTTTGGGTAAACATTTAGAAACGGAAAGGTTAAATCCTCACAATATCTAACAAGGGTTATTGTGTGCGGGTTATGTATCAAGTAATTTCATAAAAGTATGCTTGAAAAAATTTTAAAATTTTAAATTTGAGCATAATTTAAGCATTTTATTGTGAAAATTTGGACAAGTGATCATTCTAATTCCATCCCCCACTTGAATTATACAACGTCCTCGTTGTATATATAAAACATTAAATACGGGAATTTAAAAAGAATTAGAATGAGAAACTCCCCTGATGTTTGCTCGGTAGATTCTCCATGTTGTGTTTTTGAGCAAGATTTTGTGTTGAACAGCCGTCTTGAGGTTTCAAGACTCCAACACTTTAAGATTTCCAGATTCGTAAATTCTCCACCAATATTCGTCGATATTTCCTTCACGAGGTCCTGCGTAAAATATAGGAAAAACAGGTGCATTCCTATCTTGGTACCTACGGTTAATTTAAACTAAACTAAAACAAACTAAATACGGTTTCAGTAATGGATACGACTAATCAAATAATTGAATACGGCGTATTCGCAGAACTGACAATAATGTTTTTAAAGTGCATAAAAAGTAAAGACTGATAACGTCCAGACAATCAATACGCCGTATGGGGTGGAACGGATACGCCGTATTGAAGTCTGGGAAGACAGACTCGATAACAAAATTAAATAACATTCCGGGTTGTCTCCCGGGAAGCACTTTTGTTTACAGAAAAGTCTTTAAGTTAGACTTGCCCCAATTTAATCCCATCCTTATAAAACAATTTGGGGTCGAACGGGATGCCAAATGGCACATACAAATTCTTGATTAGGAAAATGAATGACATCCCTTTGTTAAGATGATTCCAAGTCATGATATTAAAATTTAATCCCTTGATAAAAGTTTCAGTTTTGAAAAATTTATTAGATGTATCATGACTTGTTTCCAAAAGCTTATTTGACCCATGTGCATAGGCACCAACATCGGTATTTATTACATCAGGTAATGGTTTGACAGAAAAATTCCCCGAAGAGTGTTCAATATCGACTTTATCATTATCATTGTCCGTGTCCGTTTTTAATTCATCGGGATAAATTACGTTAAAAGGAAATAGATCATTAAAGTTTAAAACGTTTTGTTCATCTTCACCACATTCGGACAATGATGTTTCATCTTTCAAATTAAATTGATATGTTGAGGGTTTAAAATCGGTTGAGTTAATAAATTTGATTTAGACGTTTGAGCATCATTGTAAACAATGGCTGGAAATTCATTCTCAAAATCAGTAAAGAAGTCTAAATCATCAAAACAATTGATTGTAGGCTCAGGTGATGGAAGCAAAGGTATATTGACTTTATCATTATCATTTTTCGAATCCGTTTTTAAATCGTTGACAGAAATTATTTTATAGGCAAATGAATTTTTGTCGAAAATTACCGTGCAATCTTCATCGTCAGATTCGTCAAACGATATTCTAAAGTCAATTTCATCGTTGTTAAGAGAACTTACCGTAGGCTCACACGAGAGAGCTGCTTCAGATGTTAACGTGTCGTTAAAGACTATAGCTGGGAATTCAGTTTCAATAGATCCGAGGTCGTGAACGTCTTCATTATCCCAGATCATACCATACGTAGCAGTTTCTCAATTATACACCTTATCACGCCTACAAGCTTTTTCTTCATCAAGCCTAATATACTCCTCCATAGTAATGTTGGGGTTGTCCATTTTAACCTGTAATAAATTCGCTAGGAAAGAAAACTGTCAAATAGCTTAATACACCGTATTCGGTGACCTGAATACGCCATATTCAGCGAACTGAATACGCCATATTCAGTGAACTGAATACGCCGTATTGATGATAGAGTCGAACACGCTGTATTGGTTTGAAAAAAAAAATTATACGCCGTATTGGATTGAAAAAAAAGTTCTACAACGTACTTTGAATAATTCAAAACACACAAATACACAATATGCAAAAAATATACAATGCATAAAATTAAACACACAAAACAAGCACGCAAATATGCAAATTAATCTAAGCTACACTAATCCTAATGGTTAGATCTAGTCCAATGTTAAAAACCAAAATATCAAATAAAAATCAAGATTAATTTTCACTCCCCGACAACGGTGCTAAAAACTTGATGTGTCGTTGTGTGGTGTATATTTTCTTGTTTCAAGTTTTAAATTTATATTTTGCCGACTCAACCAAAAACAACACTTTAACGGGCAGTGTACCCGATCGGTAGTAGTTTCGTGGTAAGTAGGGTGTCGATCACTGAGAGCGAGGTTAAATCTATCAATTTAATTAATATCTTGGTTATCTAATCTATGTTAATTCTACTTTATTCTAAACCTATGTTAAACCTATGTCAGTCAAAATCCTAATTCTAACAGGAAAAGGGGGGTTTTCAGCCTGAGAGACTGGCACGGTTTGGTTGGTGACTACAATCAATTCAAGACACTGTTACCCACGCAAGCTAATAGACAAAAGATAAAAGAGCGGTCGAACCTTATATAAGAAAATTGTATTAACCATTATTAATTCGATTAGAACATTGGTTTGTTTATTAAGTGCAATGATTTCTTCTCTCGAGGTGGCATATCATTCTTAAGACTTAGGCGTTACATCATCCTAAGACCTAGACATATTAATTTTGTCACAATTAAAGCATCCGCATAAAGCATCCTTATTTGCTGATTATAATATATCTTAGGGATTAAAGCAATGGTGATCTTGTTAAACCCTAGCTCATAGAGACTTTACCCACTTACCGCTTAATGGCAATCTATACACTAGTAGTCCACTTGTCCAACTATCCAATGGAATCAAAATGTTATTTGTTGAATTATATAGGTCACCTGCTAGTCAACACGATCAATAAACCATCATCAATATCCAATTAACTAGTTAAGCCCGAAGCGTATCCTAAACACAGACTTAGAAGGACAATACTTGTGTAACTATTATTCTAGATGTATAAATTACTATATGGAGAGCTATCTCGGACTCTAGATCCGCTTGGTCCACTTTGCTAGATCCAGTTGAATGATAGGTCGCATACAAAAGCGCGTAAACAAGTATAAATTGATAAACATAAACAATCACTCAATGATAAATCAAGAAATCGATATAAACAAATACCAAACATTCAAATCTTCATAATAATGGCTAATACCCAAAGGTATTAACCTTCAAACGTCATAATAAATACAAGAGTAATAATTTAGCCAAGGTAAACTAACCGAGTTAATGAATGATACCAAAAACTGAACGATTACAAAAGTATATGGAATTACACGATGTATTCTATGGAATTGAATACGTGCTCGACCTCTTCTGCTCTTTTTCTCCTCTGAAAATTGACTTTTGTGGCTTAGGTATCGAGAATATGATTTAGCACACTTAAAACTCATGTTTGAATTTTCTATTTATAAGGTCTGGAAGTCGGTTGGATACGGCGTATTCATGTATTGGATATGGCGTATTGGGGATTTCTTAGAGTAAGGACCACGTTTGATATCTTCCAGAATATTATATTGAGTCCTCTGGATACGGCGTATTGAGCTTCATTCCTTTTGTGGTCTTTGGTGAGTGCAGGCACGGAAATGCCATATCTTCCTTGATGGATACGGCGTATTGGTCTCCAGAACAGTAATCTTCAAAATATCTTCATTTAAACTCCAGAATGCGCGCCTTTTGCTAAGTTTCACTAATTACTCCATAATTACTACAATTCTCAAATATAAACGATTAAGTAACAATTCTTTGTAATAACTATACAAAATGGGTTAATAACATGGGATAAATGATGCTATAAAATAGACGTTATTTGATGTCATCATCCACTTACACCCTTTACGAACAATATCTTTAACCGAAAGGAAAGTACGCCATATATAGCTTGGTCGGTACCCAATCTTTGCATCAAAGAAGCTCGATCTTAGGAAATAGCATGCCTTAAGAATTCTTGCTGCCAATGTTGTCGGGGATGTGATCAAGCGCCAGACTTGCTTTACGAGAAGTGATCTATTAAACAATCCCAACTGGCGAAATCCAAGGCCTCCTCAAAACTTTGATATGTACATTCTTTCCCACTTACACCATTAGATTGGGTTTTCTTTAACCCCGTCCCCCACCAATATATGTTAAGAGACTTATGGATATCATCAATTAAGTTGCCTAGAAGTAAAAAGATATTCATAATATACATAGGCATCGCTTGCGCTACCGACTTAATAAGAACCTCTTTTCTGGCAATCGATAAAGTTTTCTCCTTCCACCCACCAAGTTCCTTTTTATTTTATCTAGAATAGCTTCAAAAACCACCTTCTTAGATCTCCCAATGACTAAGTGTTTGACAAGTTGTACATTCGAGATCAACTTCCTTGTTTCTCTTGAGTTTAGACAACGTTTCTTTTAACTCACTGATGACATCAAATAACGTTTATTTTATAGCATCATTTATCCCATGTAATTAACCCATTTGTATGATTATTACAAAGAATTGTTACTTAATCATTTATATTTGAGAATTGAAACAATTATGGAGTACTTGGTGAAACTTCACTAAAAGGCGCGCATTCTGTAGCTTAAACGAAGATATTTTGAAGATTACTGTTCTGACAACCAATACGTCAAATCATCATGGAAGAATACCGCGTAAAAATTCTGTGCCTACCTTTCACTAAGACTCACGTAGGATGGTGAAACCACAATGATCAATACGCCGTATCCAGAGAAGACCAATACGCCGTATTGGAGATATAGTATGTGAATATTCTAAAAGATATCAAACGTGGTCCCTACTCCAAGAAACACCCAATACGCCGTATCCAACACATTGGATACGCCGTATCGACACCGACTCTAAACCCTATAAATAGAAAAGTCAAAAACAAGTTTTAAGTGTGCTAAATCATATTCTCAATATATAAACCACAAAAGTCAATTTTCAGAGGAGAAAAAGAGCAGAAGAGGTCTCGCAACGCATTCCAATCCATAGGAGACAACGTGTAATTTCTTATACTTTTGTAATCGTTCAGTTTTTGGTATCATTCGTTAACTCGGTTAGTTTACCTTGGCTAAGCCATTACTCTTATATTAATTTTGATATTTGAAGGCTAATACCTTCAGGGGTTTTAGCCATTATTATGAAGATCTAAATATTTAGTTTTTTATATCTCGATTGCTTAATTTATCGTTGATTGCTTGTTTATGTTTATCAATTTATACTTGTTTACGTGCTTAAATATGCGACCTATCATTCAACTGGGTCTTGTCCTACATATTTAATGCGCGCACAACTTCTGTGTTGTTTGGGCGTAGGCTAAGAGTTCGGGATAACTCTCCATATGCAATTTTATATAATAAAGAATCTTAGTATCACAATATTGACCATCTTTACCCTTTGATTGTGAGCTTAGTCGAGCTATAAGTAACCACACTTGGTACCAATGAGTACGTTCTAATCGATTGGTAAAGACTCGGACAGTGGACTACTAGTATATAAAGAGCCGTTAAGCAGTAAGTGGGTAAAGTCTCTATGAGCTAGGGTTTAACAAGATCACCATTGCTTTAATCCCTAAGATAGATTATAATCAGCAAATAAGGATGCTTTATGTGGATGCTTTAATTGTGACAGAATTAATGTGTCTAGGTCTTAGGATGAAGTCCGGCCTAATTTTAAGAATGATATGCCACCTCTAGATAAGTAATCATTGCACTGAATAAACAAACCAACTTCTAATCAATTAATATGGCTAATACAGTTTTCTATCTAAGGCCTTGACCGCATCTTTATCTTCTATTAATTTGCTTGCGTGGGTTAAAGTGTCTTGAATTGATTGTAGTCACCACCAAACCCGTGCCAGTCTCTCAGGCTAAAACCTCCCTTTTACCTGTTAGAATTAGAATTAGAACTAACATAGGATTAGCATAGGTTTGACTTAGATTAGAATTAACTTAGATTAATAAACCAAAATATTAATAAATTAAGAGATTTAATCTCGCTTCAAGTGTTCGACACCCTACTTACCACGAATCTACCACCGACCGGGTACACTGCCCGTTAAAGTGTTGTTTTTTGTTAAGTCGGCAAAATATAAATTTAAAACATGAATCATAAAAATATACACCACATAACGACACATTAAGTTTTTGGCGCCGTTGCCGGGGAGTGAAAATTAATCTTGATTTTTATTTTATATTTAAGTTATTAGATTAGATCTAACCCTTAGGATTAATGTAGTTTAGAGTAGTTTATATTCCTGCTTGTTTGCTTATTATGTTTGTGTGATACGACGTATTCAGTTCACTGAATACGACATATTGATTATTTAAGAGTTTTTCTAGTAAGTTTATTTCAAGATGGACGATCCAAACATTACTATGGAAGAATACATCATGCTCGACAAAGAAAAGGCTCAAAATCGTGGTAAGGTGTTTAACTGAGAAACTGCTAAGTATAGTAAGATCTGGTATGATGAAGACGTTCACGACCTCAGATCTGTTGAAACAGAATTCCCAACTATTGCTTTTAATGATCAGATATCATCTGAAAAAACACTTTCTTGTGAACCCACGGTAAGTTCTCTTAACGATGAAATTGACTTTAAAATTTCATTTGATGATTCCAATGATGAAGATTACACGGTAATTTTTGACAAAAACTTATTTTCTTATAAAATAATTTCTACCAATGATTTGAAAACGGATTCAGAAAATGATAATGAAAAAGTCAATATGCCTTCACTTCCACCACCCGAACCTACAGTCAGTTGTTTTGATGATTTAGACTTCTTTAAAGACTTTGAGAATGAATTTCCAGCCATTGTTTACAATGATGCTCGAACGTCTAAATCAGATTTGTTAACTGAACCGATTTTAAGCCCTCAACATATCGACGAAATTGATTTAAATAAAGAAACATCATTGTCCGAATATAATGAAGAGGAACATAACGTTTTGTAATTTAATGATCTATTCTCCTTCAACATAATTCATCCGGATTATTTAAAGTCAGAAAAAGACAATAATGATAATAAGATCGATATATTACAGTCTTTGGGGGGTAACATGAATACACAAAGGTCAAATATGCTTTTGGAAACAAGTCACGATAAAATCAATAAAACTTTCAAGATAGGAAGTTTTATCATAAATTTAAAAGTAAATATCGTAATTTAGAATTATTATGTCAGCGGAATTCTATTCTATCTTATTATAAATTTGTATGTGCCGTTTGGCATTCAGTTCAACCATAAGCGGTATTATAAGGATGGTGTTTATACAAGAATGTTGCGGAGGCCAAGGTACGTTTTCTTTACTTTTTAAATTAGGAAAATTAGTCTCTAAGAACGGATATGGCGTAATAGGTTAAAACCTATATAGCGTATCCATTGTTTTCAACAGAAGTTGACTAAGTCAACAGAACTCGCCAATACGACGTATTTATCAAGAATTAATACGACTGATAACGCCTAAATTATACATGTTTCTATGGCGTTATTTATGTTTATTTTATCATTTCTCGTGAACTTTTGGTACTTAATCAAGCTTAAATTGCTTATAAGTTCTACTTTGAAGACTCTAAGACTCAAACTCAAAGATCTACACACTTTGGAAGGCGAATACAAGAAAAGAAAAATTTCTATTTAAAAGTTCAAGAAGTTCACCGCACTTTCTACAAAGTTCGCTGCACTTTCCTATGAACCTCTAAAACCGGCGCACCTATATCTTTGTTCGCCGCACTTTTCCCGAAGTCAGAAGAATTAAAGTCTAATAAATGCACCTGCATTAACTTACAAAAACCGCCGCACATATTTGTAAGTGCCGGCCGCACTCCAGCAAACATTAATGACCATCGCATTACACCTCAGTGCGCCACACTTTAATTCTAAAAAACCAGGCGCACTTTATTCCAACCCAAACTTGCCTATAAATTGAGGACGAATTTTCATCCTCAAAGCACTCATCCTCACTATCCATCTCATTCTACAAACCATCTCCACACACATACTTCCCTTTCACCAAGAAACACCTCTATCTTTGAAGGAAAAGATCTAACGATCAAGAACGAAGACGATTTTCTTACTTAGTTATTGAAATAATGGAAGTTTATGTAAAGTGTACTTTTGTTATGAACTCCTTAGCCATGAGAGGCTAAATCTCTCATGACTACTCGGTGAAGTTACGATAATGAATAAGTGTTTGGTATGATCTTGATCGCTTTAATCTTAAGCTTATGTTGCAAACCTGTTATATCTTATCTTATCTATTTTTGCTTATCAACTTAGATTATATAATCATATCGGTATAGGTCGAAAGACCCGTTATGATCTATGTGGTTTTAAAGATTTGTCTATGGTCTTTAACGTTTGTGCCGAGAAATCCACTTTCGTAAATTGATAAACAAAATAAGCTTTGATATAATAATAACTGGATTATTTGAGTGACACATTTGGTCTAGTTAACTAAATATAAGTCTTAAGTTAACCAAGTTAGTTTGTGAAAATGTTTTTTGACGAGAAATCATTTTTATAAATTAAAGTCCCATCTTCATGGACAAATCATTTCCAACACTTATAAGTTATTTTTCAACTATCCGAGTAGTCATACTTTTTATCAATGGTAAAACAAAATTATTTTTAAAATTGTTAAAGTCTATTTTCTTTCTGGTTATTTGAACACTACTCTAATCCCTGTGGATGACCTGGTCTTACCTAAAAAGATTATACTACATACGTGGGTTATACTTTTACTCGTGTGTTTCCATATAATTATTCGGTATTTTCAGTCTTATAAATTTAAAGCTTTTGAAACACATCAGGGGCAGTTTTGCCTTTTCGCGAGACCTCCAATTTGCCAGCACTACTAATACATTTTTAGCCAATGAATTGGCCACGTCAGACCCCTTCCACCAATAATATTCCATGAATGATGAGCAATTAATGCTTCTAGAACCCTCGGATCATGCGCCTGCCACCATTGCACTTTCTCGTCACCTTGTACACGTACCACGCCTCTGTTCGCCAGCCGACCTGCCACCTCTGGAACCTCGTACAATCATCGGCCGCCACTTGCATTTAATGGGCCATCAAAGCCGCCGCCACGTGGCAGGCTGTCATTGGACAGCTGCCACTAGCGTGTCAGAAAGTGAGACCCACATGACACGTCATTCCGTGGCGTTAGCAAGTCAATGGGTCGGGTCATGGGTCGATTTAGGTTAGGTTGTGATCGTTATCAATTATATACACGTATAATGATATAAGTGTTGGAAATTACCAAACTACCCTAGTTTACATAATTAATTATATAAACCTTTAAAACCTTTTGTTTAAATTCGTATAATAAAACATTTGTTTTGTATTTTATAAAAATAGTACATTTCATAAGGATCGTAAGCATATAAAGAACTCGAAAATCTGAATTATAACGAAGGAGATATGGTATTTACAAGATTATACGTAAAAGTGTTTTTATAAAAGTATTTTTAAAAAAGCTCTAAAATTTCAAATCTGATAAAAATGAAAGCTTATTTTTCTGATAAAAATGAAAGCTTAGTTTTCATATAACAATAGTTATCACGCTAGCATCAAGGCTGCACTATTTGAGGCACTTTATGGTCAAAAGTGTCGTTCACATGTTTGTTGGGCCAAGGTTGGAGAAGTTCAACTCACCGGTCCAGAAATAGTTCAAGAGACAACCGAGAAGGTCATTCAAATCAAGCAAAGGATTCAAGCCGCTCATGACCGACAAAAGAGTTACGCCGATTTAAAGCGTAAGCCGATGGAATTTCAAGTTGGAGATAGAGTTATGCTTAAGGTTTCACCTTGGAAAGGGGTTGTTCATTGGCAAAACGGGGAAGTTAAACCCTATGATATGTTGACCTTTCAAGGTGTTGGCTAAGGTGCTTAAAAGCTTAAGCTTCCTCAAAAGTTGAGCAGGGTTCACAGTACATTTCATGTATCCAACTTGAAGAAATGTTATTCCGATTACCATTTATACCTTTCCATTTAGATGACATTCATATTGATGATAAGCTCGTTTTGTGGAGGTACCCATAGAAATCATAGATCAAGGAAGTTTAGCGGTTAAAGCAAAAGCCGTATCCTAATTGTCAAGGTTCTATGGAACTCGAGGAGGGGTCCTGAGTTCACATGGGAACGTGAAGACCAATTTCAAAAGAAGTATCCACATCTCTTCACTAAACCCGTACCTTCGTCAAGTTTCGGGACTTGAGACTTGGGGACAAGGCTCTTCTAATGGGAGGAGACTGTAACATTTCACATTTTCAGGTCATTTACGACTTCAATTATTCAAATATTTATTTTTAGGCTTTTGTGCGTTTAGTTTTAATTTTACCGTTAAGCTAAATCGCGTAAACTAAAAATGAACATTCAAAGTAAACGGGCATCAAACAATTAAATGTTTATGTCAAGTAAGTGTTATAAAGTTATTAGGATGATAATTTATAACTTTACGCTTTTTATTTTTATTGGTTACGTAAAACGTTACGTAACGCAATAAAACTACACTTTTGCATGCATGGCAAACCATAAACCCACCTACACTTCAACAAATACCCACTAATACCCATAATACTCAAAAAACTCATAAAATCTTGTCCAATTCAGCCTCTAACCAGAATTTATACATATATAACACATACGCTTGAAATTAAATCCCTACACCTCTACTTACTTGAATAAACAACATTACTTGTTATCCAATGGATCAAACCATCACCTTTAACCATCTTTTTTTGTCCCCCTTGAGTTCTTATTCACGGCTAGCAACAAGGAAACAAGAGAAGAGACCAACCAAGCATGTAAGACTTGTCATTTCACTTCTTATACAAAGCATGATCCAACCAAACATATCTCCTAAGCCTAGTATGTACTTAATGAGTTAAAAACTCATTTTGTTGCCTCTTTTGAACCCCATAACCGGATACAACCTTACAAGACCTTAAACCATTTGTAAGTTTCACTTAGGTGGTTTTACTTCCATGCTTAGGCTATATATATCATGCATAAAGTAGAAGTAAACACACTTAACATTTCTCAAAGCAAAAACAAAACACAAACACTCTCTTTGAGCTCTCATACTCACGGCATCACTCCCACTCTCACATATCTTCATAGTTTTTGATTCTTAGGTTAGTACAAGCACACAAGGGTAGTTACATAACATATCTAAGGTGTTACATAGGGTTGTGGAAGCTTGGTTTGGTATTTACAAGGGTTTTGCAAGCAAGGAAGAATTAGGGTTTTCTTGGTAAAATTAGGGTTTTGTGGAAGCATTTAGGGTTAAATACTTGGGTCTTTCTTGTGTATTATTATCACTCATATTCACTACGGTCTTCTAAGAGCCCTAATCATTTCATACTATTTACTTCATGTGATTTATATAATTGTTATATAGTAAATCATCACCTAAGGTATTTTATAAGTTTATAAAATGGATGTTTACACCTTATCAAATTCGAATAAATAATTATATAGTAAAACTAGTTTATAAATTAATTATATAAAGGTTTACTTATTAACTTTATGAATAAATAATTATGGACATATGTTATCTTGGACATATTCTTGGAAACAAAGTAGAGGACTTAATTTATACACAAGATGTGTTAATTCATGAATTAGAGGACTTGTGGTAACTTTATTAATTTTAAAAGTACATAATTAAATTATATAAACCTTTAAAACCTTCTATTTAAATTCATATAATAAAACATTTTTTTATATTTTCTAAAAATAGTACATTTCATAAGGATCGTAAGCATGTAAAAAACTCGAAAATCCGAATTACAACGAAGGAGATATGGTATTTGCAAAATTGTACGTAAAAGTGTTTTTATAAAAGTATTTTTATAAAAACTCCAAAATTTTGAATCTGAAAAAAATGAAAGCTTATTTTTTTGATAAATTACAACTTATGAGGATTTCAAAACTATAAGGTGCATCAAGAACGGATTTAAAATGAAGAAGATACGCTATTTATAAATTTACGATAAAAAGGATTTTTATAAAAGTAATTTTATAAAAACATGCTACTGTTCATAACAGTGGGCTGTTGGGAAATAATCTTCTTAAACATAACTTTTAATTAACGAGACATGGACATTTGAATCACTTTAAAATTGAATTTAAAACGAATAAGTACAAATTAATATACGATTTCAATAATTAAAATTTATAAAAAGTATTTTTATAAATTTTCACTTATTGTTACTGTTCATAATAGTAGATACCAATATAAAGAATGTAAAATTGGATTAGATTTTTCAAATACGAATTCATACATATAAAAAACGTATAAAACAGAGTTAAAACGAAAAAGATATAAGGTTTATAAAACCTTATGCACTATTTTTATACTTGTGCACTATTTTTGTGAAATCAATTAAACTTATTATATAATATTATTATATAATTACATAAAGGTGTTAAAACAATTATTTTTCATAAACGATCAATTGTTGGGACAAGTATATCATTTTTACAATTTCAAATACATGGACATTTATTTTACAAAGTACAAACTTATATTGTTTAATTTTATAAATTAAACAAACATGTTTAGGTGGTGATGTAACTATATAGAATTATATGGTGTGTTAGTTATTCAAAGTACATAGTACTCATACGACCTATATTTAATTAGTTTGCATTCGGATTTCACTTGTCGATTCACTCACTTGATTTATTTCATTCACTTCATTTACTGAGGTGAGTTCATAGCCCCATGTTTTACTATATCAATGATTTACACCTTTTGGGATGAGAAACATGCATTGTTTTACGATTGGACGCAAGTGCACATTTTTACATGATTACGTGTTGGCCTAAGTAGCGATAACCCTCTGAGCCCATTATCATGAACTGTCAATTACTTTGTGTGGGCGCGAATGTTATAAATAGATCTATTTGGGATTGACATCCCCATTTGGGTAAGTAGCGCTCACTGTGCCGGTTTACCAGACAATGGACGTATACCATGTTGGAGGTAACGCTCTCTGACACATTATTCCGCTGCGACCCTATTTGGGGGTGTTACAGTCCACTGGTCTACCCAACTGTTAAAGAAAATGGGCAGACTCGACCTAAGAAATACTCTGAACTCACTGAATGTGACATCCGTCAATTTTGAGATCAGTAACCGAAAGCAAACGTATGATAATTGACTCTTTTGATTATTTGTGGAGTCACTTTTAAGTGGTCATACTATTTTTAGCATTTAACGCTTGTTTTACTAGGAACCCTAGTTATACGAACGCACTTTTTACCTAACGATCCTAGTTAATGGTCCTAACGACCAACGATATGCTCAAATAACATTATAACAATGCCAAAACACATGGGAAAACATAATTTAACAAAATCATAAACTATATCAAAAGTTACATTTTTACGACACTTTACGTATTTACCGATTGTACACAATTTATGCAAAATTTACTTATACCATTTAAATGGTACCTAAAATATCAAATGAATAACAAATAAATAAGCAAAAACCATCCCCTTGGTCCCAAAAAAACGTCACCAATACCCCCCATAAACCAATAGAATTGCAAGCAATTTCAAAAACCATCAAACCATCTTAATGCCACTAGTTTTGTTATAGATCTAGAAACAAGAAAAGAAAAATACTCCCCCCCTTGGATCTCTTGCTGCTGCCGTGACCCATACACCCTCATAACACCATCATTTTTAACTTTTAGGAGCAAGATCAAAGGTAAAAATCATGGTACAAGATGACTTGTATGTCTCTTGTACAAAAACTCTTCAACAATGGAGTTTTCTTGACTTTTCTTCCATATTTATGCATACTTTTGTAAAAATCTTTGTGGGTAAATTATTTTCTTGATAGAACACTCTCAAATTAGTAATAATGATGTATAAAAATATTAGGTTGTGCTTTTTATTTTTGCTACAAGATCTATGCAAGACTAGTGACATAAAGTCTTGATTTTCAAAAGTTATGGCACATCTTGTAAGTTTTTGTGTAAAAGAGCCCTTGGATAACTGAGATTTTTGCATCTAATTAGTCTTAAAACTTGTATAATATGATTTTGGGAGTTTCTTGGGTCGTTTTTGCATTTTTGGTTAGTGGTTTGACTTGTTTAGTCAAAGGGAAATTTCAATCAACCCTCTACTTTATTTTTATGTCATATTGATTAGAGCATAAGTTGATGATAAATAAATGTTTTAACATGAGTCCAGAGCCTAAAATCTAGTACTTTGAGTCTAGTTTCTAGAAATGTAAGCTTTGTAAAAATATGAGATCGTTTGGTTAGTGAAAGTTGCAAAATGGTGAAAGGTGTCAAATCTGCCCAAAAATCTCTTTTCAACCCTTGTACTAAAATGACCATAAATCATAAACCATGATGAATCTATCATTGAAACTGATATTGGAGATACTTGTAAGGGTTATTTAGAGTCTCTCATTGGCCTAACTCATATAACCTTGATTTAGACCCTCTAATCATTAAAATACTTTTATATGTCTAGATTTTGCCATTTTTGGAGTCATGTATAAATGGTCGGGTATAAGTCCTTAATAAATTTTAGGAAAATTCATGGACACACCTAAACATGAAATTTTGACCTGGTGCAGTAGCTTGAGCAGAAACTTTGGTTAACTTGGTCAAATAAATGCTTAAAGTGACGGGAAGGGGCAAATTAGTAGAAATTATGCTTTGTGATAAAAGTGTCTTTTGAAACGAATGTGAACACAAGAATTAACAAATGAGCCTTAATATTGTCCGAGCATATCATATAGGATCTAATTAGGTATATTTACTTGCCTTAGGTTGCGAGTAGAAGGTTGCGTATTCGTTTGGGTTGCCTACTTAGTGTGGTTTGCCGAGAATTCCTATTATCATTCTAACTTATAAGGTGAGTTTCTCACAGCCCCTCTTCTACATGTTTTAAACGTTTTGAGGTGAAAAGCATGATGTGTCATATTGCTATGCTCTTACTTATAAGTATTTAAACTTTTGAGCATATTCGCACTCGAACTTGTTTTGAACGAATGGAACTTGAGTTGAACTTGTTGAACTTTGGAAACTTGTTGAACTTGAACTTGATATGTATGTTGTTGTATGCTTAGAATCCGCCACTACTTTTAGCTCACTATATCCCCCTCAACGGGATTGAGACGTTAGTACATATGGATATTGCAATTAGGAGATTAGCGGCTCCTCACTCCCACCATAAACAGGGTGCATAGTACTAGGACATAAGACTGGTATCGTAATTTTGATCAGGGGTAACGCCTACCCATATTGTATTGTGATTTGGATAGGGGGTAACACCTACCCATCTTGTGTTATGATTTGGAACTGAAAGGCTGAATGCATTTACGTAGTGCCTCACATAATTATTATAGCATACATATACATTGATTTATATTACATTACTCTAGGTAACGAGAGCTGTCTTTGGAAATTTAAATCAGTTTGGATTCACGACTTGTTTTGGCAACTTGATATTGAATTGGGAACTATGTTTGGACATCTACTCTTTATAAAACTACATTTTGTGTACATAATCCTGTGAGCTCACCAACTATTTTTAATAGTTGATCCTTTTTATCATGCTTTTCAGGTGACGTTCCTAACGTGGATACTTAGTGCTTGCTTTTCAATCCTTGTTAAGATGTCCAATTATTTACAACAATCGTGTCTTTTGGGAAATATCCATGTTCGGGTGGAAAACAATTTATGTTGTCTGTTGTACTTTCAAACTTGTTTCTTAAAGTTGTTGTAATTCGGATAACTGGACTTTTATTTAACATGTATGGTGTTTTTATCTATCATCTTATGTGATGTTTATTAATATGTTACACCTCATGGTTCTGCCTTGGTGGGGTGTGACAGATTGGTAATCAGAGCCTAAGGTTATAGAGAGCGTCGGTTTTTAAAAATAAAAATCTGAACTAAAACCAAAATGTTTTTTTTCTAAAAAACTCCAAACATGAAACGAGTCGACTAGTCCGAGTGGTTGCATCATTAAACCTCAATTAGACATAACTTGATAAACTATGTCTAATTTAGGGAGTATCATGTAACACTGGGTATAGTCATTATTTTAAACGAGTTTAAAAACTGACATTCCACTTTAGTCACCGAAAAGCATACTAGGAATTATGTGCACTATACATTGCATGCTCTTAGATGTCCACTAATTACGCTTAAATACATCATGCTTGTCTTTGATTGATTTATTTATATCCTGAGTTTGCTTTTACGTCAGTTACTGTTGTCATAACTGTCCTTAAGCACATTGTTATTACAGACACCGTTACAGTCACAATATATCCCGTAAATCGTCTTCGTACGCTAATGACTCTGCGAGTTATTCGCAACGTACACTTAACTACTTTTCATATCTTTACCTTGCATAATACCTTGAGGAGGACTCGTCGATAGATTCCGAGTCAGAGCCCGAGGTGAGCAGTAGGTGAACTACGTATGCACAACATGTAGAGACGTTCATTCTTTCACTATTAGAGCTAAGTCGACTTATATTTTCGTCACGTCTCTGTCTTATTTCGTCATACTATTAAGCTAACCGTTTTGGTTGCAAAAACAAGCATTCCTTGCTTGTTCACAAACTCCGTGTTTAGTGATTCAAGATTGTGTTTCTAAGCGACCCCCAAAGTCGAGTCATTTTTTTCAA
The DNA here is from genome assembly GCA_026074375.1 of Tanacetum coccineum. Classification (NCBI taxonomy): domain Eukaryota; kingdom Viridiplantae; phylum Streptophyta; class Magnoliopsida; order Asterales; family Asteraceae; genus Tanacetum; species Tanacetum coccineum. The sequence goes on from BQNB010055540.1 coordinate 33,269, forward strand.
AAACATTAGACCTTTTACCAACTTTGTTATCCTAAAACTTAACCCATATCATAACAATAAGCCATACCAAATAAGCAATAAGCTATAAAAATAGAGAGAGAAACTAGAGAGAGAAACAAAAGATGGAAGATTAGATTAGAAAGAAAGAGAGAGTGGTGGATGATTACACACACATACAAAATGTAAGAAATGGCAACCAACACCCTCTCCATGTGTGGAGAGGGTCTATTTATACCCTTAACCAACATATGCCGTGTGGGCTTTCTAAATGGGTCAGGCTTGGCTTAACTTAGGCTTTGAGCCCGAAACATGGACAATATTAGATTACAATCCAAGCACGTTAATACCCGACTAGCCTATTACATTACAAGACTTTCTTTGACTTAATAAGACCAATAATATTCTTGTTTGACTTAATATAAATAAGGCTAACAATCTCCCCTAATGTTGGGGTCTTCTTTGATCTCCCCAACGTTAACGTTCTTGATGGAGGTTATCTTGATTTGACTTTATCTTCCCCAATGTTGAAGATATGAAGTTTGAGCTTCACCTTCTTTGGTCTTGTCTTGGTCTTTTGTTGTTTGTAATGGCTTTGTTCATTCATGCTTTGTGAGCTTGATCTTGAGCCTTTATCTTTTGACTTTGAGTTCTTAAGATCTTTATCTTGCATCATCTCCTTGAATTGAATCATCTTGACTTGACTTTCTTGATCAACTTGTGCTCTTGACCGACATAATCATACTTGTTGCATTCTTGTTTGACTTATATTATCATAAGGCTAACAATCTCCCCAAAATACGGTTCTTGATTTGACTTTGAAGATCTTTGAGGAAGTTTAGTATCAACAATCTTGATGCTGAATGATTGACTTTGAAAGCTTGAGTATGAGTAAGTGGTAATGAATCCGACTTCGTTGCAACACCGACGTTTGAATATGCATTTAAAAGGTTAGTGATAAACAACAAATATGGATGAAAGTGTCTTTGTCACTTCGTCGAATACGGTTGCAATAACCTCGGTTCCTCGTTAATCAGTATAAATACTGCCTGTGATTAGATAGAATTCATATGAATCTTCTTGACAGGGTTTCACAGCTGTACTAGCCGTTCTCGTTACCAGAGCGTCTCAAAGCAGACAACACGGTAAGAGTAAATCAGATAGTTACTATCTTTCTGATTAAATCGTCAATTCATTTTACTGGAACAAGTTTAATTCACATAGAATTGCACCATCGTTTCTTTCCAGTTGACACCATGCTTGCATGTTCTCATTATCGGAACGTCTCAAAGCAGACAGCACGATAAGAGTGAATCAGATATTTACTATATTTCTGATTAAGTTGTCAATTCATTTACTGGACCAAAATTGATATCCAGTTATCACAAGCTTGATTCATATAGAATCTTGCAAGTCACCTACCAAGATCTTGGTGTTCAACAAGTGTGTTTTGACATTGTTTCCAAATGAGATTTATAATTTTATCTCTTCTGGCTCTAGACTTGACTTGTGCACTTTGGTTTTAGTAATCGGAGGCTGGAGCAGACTACCACCTATTCAATATCAACAATCTTGGAGTGAGATGTCAATAGATAACGTGTGTATCTCTGTGACAAATGAGACAAGTTTCTTTTGAGAGAAACTCAAATGGCTGGGAAAGGTTGTGCATTGCATCACTGGGTCCATGATGGCTTTCTTCAATACCAACAATCATCTTTGTGATTTTGGTAGATTATGTATTGACCCGGTTTTTGCCTAAGTTGTGTGGAGGCTGCTTTGTTTTCACCCTTTATCCATACATTTATTTTTAATTCTTCAACCCCTTTAATGCTTACCAAGACGTCATCACTAACACCTTGTTGTGATTGTTCGAGTGTTAGCTCAACCTTAGTCGGCATTATTCCCTTATTCTCATTTATCTCCAATCATACCTAAGGACTTCTAGTTCTAACTATGGAATGTCCTTGGGTAAATCCCTTCGGTTCTGGTTGGATCATAGGAATTATACCTAACCTTAACCACCTTATGACTTCATCGACGTCGTGAGATTAATTGGTTGTTGGGTATAGAGATCGAACCATAAAAACCTTTTTCTAACATTTTGAAATACTCCCCCTACACATGTGCACCGAGATTCGCAATTGTTTTGCACATAAAGGAAAGAGTTATTAAAACTTGACATTGAAATGAAAAAAATGATATGACATCACACAATGTTGAAGACGGAGTGAGATGCCTTAGTGAACAATGCATATTATTAATTGGCATTATAATTTCCACTTTTTAATTTCATGAAATATTTTTGGATACATAAAATTGACATTTATAAGATGTACCAAAAATACATTAAAAGGCTGTTGTTTTTAAAAAGCTCCCTTTCAGAAATTGATCCACATAAAATGACATTGCAAGTACCATACTTTTTTTGTTAAAGAGAAAGTTTATAGCTTTTAAAGTAAAAACCTAAATTACTAGAACTAAAAACCATGATTTTTTTTGTTATTTTGCTCAAAATAAGCTTTGATAAGCTAAAATAGGAAAAATGAAACCAAAACAAAAAAGAAAAGAAAAAAAACTACAACCTTGGCCATAAATTTTAGGCGTAAAGAATCTTTAATGGACTGATTTACTATCCACATAAAAAGATCTAACAGTGGCCTACAATATTTATAATAAGAAAAAAATGTGACACTTTTTGAGTAAAAAGTAAAAAATAAGTGAGTCTAGACCCAGTAAGCATACGAACGCCACCGAATAAGCTCAAACAAACTACCACAACAAGACCACTACACCCACCCGAGGCGACCGATACCACATGTTATCCCAAAACTTAACCCATATCACAACAATAAGCCATACCAAATAAGCAATAAGCTAGAAAAATAAAGAGAGAAACAAAAGATGGAAGATTAGATTAGAGAGAAAGAGAGAGTGGTGGATGATTACACATACATACAAAATGTAAGAAATGACAACCAACACCTTCTCCATGTGTGGAGAGGGTCTATTTATACCCTTAGCCAACATATGGCGTGTGGGCTTTCTAAATGGGGCGAGCTTGGCTTAACTTGGGCTTTGAGCCCGAAACACGAATAATAATTGATTACAAACCAAGCCCGTTAATACCCGACTAGCCTATTACATTACAAGACTTTCTTTTTGACTTAATAAGACCGATAACATTCTTGTTTGACTTAATATAATTAAGGCTAACAAACTTCTACCTTGATTTCATGACAATTCTTGTTTGATGAGTTGTGAAATTATGCTTCAAGTTGCTAAATGGCTTAAGACCTTTGAAGAATTCACTCGAGGATAGGTAAGGCTTGGATGTTTGGATGTGGATACTCAAACGACGTGAATGCAATGCGACAATAGAGAGATTAGGGCTGAAAGCATAAACGCGTGATGTTTTGTCCTTACCCTATCAAATTCCTTTTAGGTTTAGTTGTTGCCAGTTATACCAATGAGGGTGTACTAGTGTAGCCTACCCGCACGATCAATTTTATGCTCTTTCGGATTACTGATTTTGTAGTTCTTCTTTATTATGATATAATAGACCATTTGGAACGGTTGTGTAGATCAAGTGTCAAAATTTTGATTGATATTATTATCGTTATCTTTTGGAAGGATTTTTGTAAAATGTTATCTGATCACTTAAAAAAATTATATAACGAACAAAACGGTAAACTTTTACAATGCTTAACTAAATAATTAATTATTGATCTATTTTCTTGGCAACCAATTTAATATATATTTTAGAAAATTTGGAACTATATTTATTAAATATTATTAATTTGTGAAATAAAATATAGATACTCCTTATAAAAAACTTGCTTGTCACCTAAATATGTATATCATTAAATTTTGGTTAAATATTAAACATGGTAGATTTAAATTGGTAGAGTACATCTGTATATGTTTGATTATTCATTTAAACACTTCGTTCAAAAATGCTATATTCAACCTTAACTGAGTTAAAAATTTCTAAACATGTTCATTCTTTAACTATATTTTTGTAAATATGTATAAATTGTTTAAAGGTACGGTTTGTCATGATTCTAATAAAGTGAATTTTTATGTTAATTTGTAGATTTATGGCGGGAAGAAGCACACGTAAAAACAATGCCAACAACACCAACCCTCCTAACGAAACAGCAGATGAAGTGACTCGACAACTTAACACCGCATTGCCGAATCTGCTAACTCAACTTGTTCAAGCCCTCGGAGGAAACCGAGCAAATCAAAGAGAGGTCACACAAAGCTGTAGTATCAAAACATTCCGGGCTTCTGGTGCCAAGGAATTCTTCAGCACAGAAGGTGTAGTTGGTTTACTAACTTGGTTTGAAAGCATTGAGTTTGTGCTCCATATCACTAAGTGCCCCGCATAGAGCCATGTCGACTTCACGTCTAGTATGCTGCAAGGCCGCGCCTTAACATGGTGGAATACCCTTGTCCAAACTCGAGGATGGGCAGCTGCTATAGCCCAACCTTGGGAAGATTTTAAAAGCTGCTGATGGAGGAATATTGTCTTGATGATGAAATTCAAAAGCTAGAAACAGAATTCTAGAATCATAAGATGGTTGGGTCATATATTGATGGGTATACAGCTAGATTTCATGAGTTGGCAAGGCTGGTGCCACACATGGTTACCCCAGAGAACCAATGTGTCAATCGCTACATTCGAGGTTTAGCTCCCGAGATTAAGGCACATGTTACTTCATCCAAACCCACTAGTATTCGGAGTGTTGTGAGCATGGCCAACCATTTGACCATCGATGGTATCAAGGACGGGATATTTAAGAAAAAATAAAATACTAGGAACAAGAAGAGGTCGAATGATCAGAACCGAAATCGAAGAAGGGGTGATCAGAATAAGAGACAAAGAACGGGTAGGAACTTTGCTCTGACGACTTAGGAGCAAGGATAAGGGAAACGTCAGTATGCTGGGCCACATCCGAAGTGTCCTAAATGCAACTTTCATCATTTTGGTAACTTCCATGTGTGCGGTCGATGTAACCAAGTGGGCCACTTTACCCGATACTGCACGGGTAGAGCTACTAATGAAAGACCAAGACCAACTTGCTTTGAGTGTGGAGATCCCAACCACTTTAGGAGGAATTGCCCAAGGATGAACCGAACCACTACCGCAGGAGGAAATCGCCCACACCCTATCCTAGCAATCGAAGGAAACCCCAACCCGGGGAATAATAGGAATTGAGCACAGGGTAGAGCCTTTTCCCTAGGTGTTGTTGAAGCTCCACAAGACCCGAACGTTGTGACGGGTACATTTTCTCTAAACGATCATTTCACTACAGTTTTGTTTAATTCTGGTGCTGATTATAGCTTTATATCTACCAACTTCTTACCATTGGTTAACATGAAACCTAGTGTCTTGAAATAGCTAGCGGCCTTAAAGTAGTAACCAATATGATTGTTCAAGGTTGTAGGCTTGAACTAGAAGGTCATACATTTATCATCGATTTGATTCCTTTCGGTCATGGTAGTTTCGACGTGATCGTAGGAATGGATTGGTTGTCAAAGCTTAGAGCTAAGATAGTTTGCTTTGAAAAAATAGTCTAGATTCTGTTATCCAACGGAGAGATTTTGGAAGTTCATGGAGAACGTCCCGAATGGAGCCTGAAACAGTTAAAGTCATTAAAGGTAGACAGGCAGAAACTCGAAGATATCCCTGTTGTACGTAACTTCCCTGATGTGTTTCCAGAAGATCTATTAGGTTTACCCCCACCTCGCGAACTAGAGTTTCGCATAGATCTTATCCTTGGAGCTATGCCC
>BQNB010055541.1:0-35967 GCA_026074375.1 Tanacetum coccineum
ATGGTAACGATTCTAGAATATTCTCTTATATCCTATATATAGGATAGTTGTTATCAATTGAAGACAAGCAAATCAATAAACCTTCAATGGTGAATTATCATATTCTAATACTTACATGTTCATCCATAACTATCAACTCCATGTTATTGATGTGTGGTTTGCCACTGGCATAGATTAAATCGATGCTAGTCATAGGATTTGGTGTGTGTATGTTTTGAATCGGTGATAGTCAAAAGGAATAGATCGAGCCTGTTTTTTTAATGGGTGTAGACTTTTTAGGGTTGATTTAAAAAGATAGAGCCAAATTGGTTGCTTATTTTTAGGAAGAATGCACAGAGTTATTGCTCTAGAGGAATTGTAACTGATTGTGGTCATGCGTGTAGAGAAATAATGATTTTGAAAAGAGAATTCAAATTATTTATAGAAGGTTTTTATGACATTAAACATACATTAATGAGATCGTTTGAAAATGTGCTTGTGAAGGTTCTCATGTTTGTCAATGTTGCTGTTTTAATTTAAAAAAAAGGTGCATTGATATATTGTATAAAAGTGGCTAATTAAGGTAATCCACATCATTTTATTAATTATAATTTTAATGCTCATAACTTAAAAGGTGATACAAAACTTTATTTTATTAAAGAGTGTAGATTCTTAGACAAAAAAAAGCGGATATAAAATGTAAAGATTAACATTTGACACTTTCAAACAGTTTCAGTGTTTCACAAGTGCTTGAATGTGTAGATTATTATAAAAAACCTGGCTAGCTGAACCCCGGTACCAAAACCGGTATTACCCGTTTTAGTACCGTATCGAATTACAATGGTACCGAATTTTTTTACGCTCGATTTGTAGTACCGGAACCGTACCGAGTATAGACAACCGGTACCAGTTCGGGACGGTACCGGTACGGTTCCGGTACCGTACCGTTTTTTCGGTACCCTTGCTCATCCCTAATCATAATCACTCATTTTTTATAAAAATAAAAAACTCACTTTTAAACTCTTTAAAAAATAAAATATCTTGCAAACGGTGAATCGTCAAACGATAAAAAATACACCATCGCGACGAGTATTTTTTTATCTTTCTATAGAGGGACACTTCTATATACTTTCGACGAAATTTTTTTCGATTTTTTTTCAGTTACCTGGAAAAAGAAATCGAAAAAAAAGTTCGTCGAAAGTATATATAGAAGTGCTCATCTATAGAAAAATGATTTAATTCTTGTCGCTTTGCGTAACGATCAACGGTTTGTGAGATACGTAAATTTTAAAAAGCAGGTGGAAAGTGAGTTTTTTTTAATTTTGATGAAAAAATAGATGGCTAGAATTGGTTCATTGGATCTTTAATAAATTTTAGATCTAAATTTAACTTTTCTCTACTTGAATATACTGTAATTTTTTGTTTATAGACTATACCAATTGTTATATGAAGATTTCATATGATATACGAATGGTTTAATTAAAAGATCATGAGTTTATTTGGTATCACGGACAACCATGACGAAATTGACCAAGGGCAGTTACAATATATCAAAAGATTGGAATTTTTTTGATTAGGTGCATTTCAGTAAAAGCAAATTTTTACAAAAATTAACACCACGCTTCAAAAACTTAGCAGCTCATTACTATAGAGTTGGAAGAAGTTTAACTGCTTATCTCATGCCGATTTTAGATGAGTTGTTACAACTTTGGTGCCAGCAGAGCCGTCTTTAGAAGAGTGCATGTGGTGACATTGCACATGGTCACTGCTTAACAAAGGGCACAACATTTCATGCACTTCTATTATATATATACACAAAATGATGCTCGAGTTTAATTAGTTCATACACTACCGATACATATGTATTTTTTGTGTGTGTTTACAGGCTTCTTTGTGATAATGGCACGAAACCACTGAATCCAGAAGACGAACTTGTGGGACCTAACTTTTGAACTGCCAAGAGTTTAGAATGATGGGTCCTACTTCCGACCCAATCAAACCGACAAATCAGACAACTACCAACACCAACCCGAATGACCCAACAAACTTACAAGATCAAATCCTTAATCACATATCCTCACTTAAAGCTCTAGTCCAGTTGCACAACGAGTCACCTACGGGTCTGGTAAGACCCATTCGGCTCTCGTTTGACGACGAAGGAGTGACCAAAGAGAAGAACGACGAAGAACCCGAGGATCTTCGGAAGCCTTACAATGAGGTGCTCAAATCCCCGTTTAGCCGACGGATTATCGAGTTTTCGGATCCAAATCACCGGACACCAACAAATCTGAAGATCTACGACGGGTCCACCGATCCAGACGATCACATCACTCGCTTTGTAGGAGCGGCAAACCAAGGGGAATGGGAGATGCCCGTGTGGTGCAGAATGTTCCAGCAAACCCTAGACGGGCCAGCTAGAGGATGGTTTGATCGTATGCCAAACTTCAAGGAAGGCCAATGAAACGCTGCCCAACTTCAAGGAACGTTGGACTGAAGAGATGAGCTACAACCCGGATGTTCCCGTAGTCATGCAAATATCATCTTTTATGAGCAACTCGAAATGCCCATAGCTTGCTAGGCGTTTATCTGACCAAGTGCCAAAGACGATGACCAAAATGATAAAAAGGGTCGATGACTTTGTGAAATCCGAAGAGGCCTTTAAGAATACAGAATTGCCAAGGGGAGAACACCCCGACAAAGGGGCAACGGCACAGTTCAGGGGAAGTCATCATCCTCGCCACTCGTATGGAAATGGTCCTTCGAGGACGGATGCCTATAACCGCAGGGACCATTACCAACCGTACGTACCTCCCCAGGCACCGGACAGAAGGTATGACAACAGAAGGAACGACCACCGAAGGCAAGAAGTCAATCACCTAAGATTAGATTCCCTCACCAAGCTTCCTAGCGAAATACTTGCCACTGAGCTCCAATTGCAACTCCCTCCTTGCCCCCCAACTGTAGCACCTCCGAAAAAAACCTGGATAGGTATTGTGAATACCATGGTGAAAAGGGCCACTACACAAACGAGTGCTTTCACCTGAAAAAGCAGCTAGAGGTAGCCCTAGAGTCCGGGAAGCTCAATCATTTGATCAAAGATGTGAGGCAAAGGGGAAACAACAGGGGAAGACAAGCTAGAAACAACAATGGCCAGGGAAAAGTGATTAATATGGTACAAGAAAATGGCAACAAGCTGAAGCGTAAAGCCTTGTACAAACAGACTGAGGAATGGATCAATGTTCCCATCACGTTTCCCCTGATCTCCACGGACGACGTGTCAGACGGTCCTCTGATAGTCGAAGCCGAAGTGGAAGGATATTGGGTACGAAGGATATTCGTAGACCAAGGCGCAGCGGTACAAGTCATGTTCGAGCATTGCTTCGATAATCTATCACCGGATATCAAAACTCGGTTAACCCCAACCCAAACGGAGCTGGTGGGTTTCTCGGGGGAGCAATTGATCCCCATTGGGAAGATCAAGTTGGAGGTATGTTTCGGAGGAGGGGGCCTCACCCGAAATACGATGATGAAGTTCACGGTAGTCCGAGCTTCCTCTCCTTACAACATCATATTAGGGCGTACAGGTTTGCAAGGGCTCAGAGCAATCTCCTCCACCATACATGCGATGATGAAGTTCCCGACACCAAAGGGAATCGCCACCTTGTGCGCTCGGGCGGAGCCTGTGTACGAATGCCGATGGTCGGAAAGAAAGATGGCTAAGCAAGAAGAAGCGGTATTAGGAGCTGAAGAGCAAAAGGAACCGGGCATAAAAGGGGAAGAGAAGGTATCGGTCAACCCAACATTCCCGAAACAAACAATAACGATCGGCACTGAATTCTCCGCCAACTGCCGCGAACAACTAATAGGCCTGCTGAAAAATAACATGGATGTATTCGCATGGCAGCCATCTGATATGGTGGGAGTCCCTAGGCGACTAATCAGGCACTCCCTAAATGTTAACAACTCCGTCCCTCTGGTAGCGCAAAAACAAAGGGTCCTGGGCACTGAAAAAAGCAGGGTAGTAACAAAAGAAGTCGAAGAATGGGTGAAGGTCGGGATAGTCAGGGTGGTGAAGTATCCAACATGGATATCCAATTCGGTCCTAGTAAAAAAGGTGGACGGCACGTGGAGGATGTGCATCGAATTCAAAAATCTCAATGCGGCATGTTCGAAAGATTACTACCCTTTACCCGCAATCGACCTCAAAATTGAAGCCGTAATGGGATACCCCTTCAAGAGATTTTTAGACGCATATAAGGGATACCACCAAATCCAAATGTCCGAGGAATATGAGGAAAAGACTGCCTTTTACACGGATCAAGGGACATACTGCTATGTGAAGATGCCTTTCGGTTTAAAGAACGTTGGGGCCACATACTAGCGGTTGGTTAACTCGGCCTTCCAAACACAGCTGGGAAGAAACCTCAAAGCATACGTGGACGACATGGTCATCAAGAGCAAAACCGAGCAAGACATGATAATGGATATAGCCAAAACGTTCGGTAACCTATGGAAGATCAACATGAAATTGAATCCCATGAAATGCTCATTCGGTGTAGGAGAAGGAAAGTTCCTAGGTTACATGGTTACCTCAAAAGGAATAAGGGCAAACCCCAAGAAAAAAAAGGCCATAGAGGATATGCAATCCCCTAAGACCCTGAAAGAAATGCAGAGTTTAGGTGGGAAGTTAGCAGCTTTAAACCGATTCCTATCCCGATCCGCGGAACGATCTCTTCCATTCTCCAAGACGCTGAAAAACATCACCAAAGAAAATAAAGAAGATTACAGGTGGACCGAAGAGGCAGAGCATGCATTCCAAGAATTGAAGAAATTCAATTTAGAATTACCAACGCTCACCACCCCGGAGCTAAAAGAAAAGCTATTCGTATACTTAGCCACATCCCGCGATGCAGTTAACGGTGTTTTGGTAGCCGACCGGAAGGGTAAGCAAACGCCAATCCGATATGTTAGCTGGACTCTCCACGAAGTCGAGCGAAACTATGCCCCTTTGGAAAAGTTAGCACTATGTTTACTTCACTTATCTCAAAGATTACGCCGATACTTCGAGGCCCACCCCATAAAGGTTATCATAGATCAACCCATCAAGCAGATACTCAACAAACCCGAAGTGTCAGGAAAGCTCGCCAAGTATGCCGTAGAGTTAGGTGCATACAATCTTGTATACATTCCTTGAACTGCTGTTAAAGGTCAGGTATTAGCTGACTTCATCAACAAGGTCCCGGTAGGAACGAGACATGTAGAAGTATGTAGTTTGGCTGGAGAAGGAAACCCGGAGGGGTGGACCTTGTATACCGACGGAGCATCAAGTCAGAAGGGAGTGGGAGCAGGCCTCGTCCTCATTGATCCATCCGAAACAGAATACACCTATGCCATTCGGCTCACCTTCCCAAGTACTAATAATGAGGCAAAATACGAAGCACTGCTGGCTTTTGGAAAAAGAAGACGGCAAACAACGGATGAATTGTACAAAAGCTGTTTACTAACTGAAAAAGTAGATTCAAAGCTGGTAGCATGCCAAATGAATGGCGAATTCGTAGCAAGTAACGAAGGAATGGCAAAATATTTGGCTAAAGCAAAAGAGTAGGCAACACTATTCAATAAATTTTCAATCAAAAACATTCCAAGAAATCAAAACCAGAAATCAGACGTGCTAAGCAAGCTAGCTTCGATCGCCTTCAACCATTTGACGAAGGAGATATTGGTCGAAGTCTTGAACGCAAAGTCTGTGGATGTTCAGGAGGTCAGCACGATTGTAGAAGAGGAAGAGGATAATTGGATGACTCCAATTATAAAGTGTTTGGAAGAAGGAGTCTGGCCGACAGACGAGAACGAAGCCAGAACTCTCCGAATAAAAATAGGTCAATATGTGATGGAAGACGGAGTGTTGTTCAAAAAGTCATATCTCGCCCCAATGTTAAGATGTGTAGGTCCGTTGCACGCAAACTACATAATAAGAGAAGTGCATGAAGGGGCGTGTAGAATGCACGCGGGAGCAAGATCCGTAGTGGCAAAGATTATGAGGCAAGGGTACTATTGGCCAACTATGCATGGCGACACCAAGGAGGTGGTAGACAAATGTGACTCATGCCAGATCCACGCCCCGGTCCCCAAGATACCGAAGACCCAACTCACATCCATCATGTCTCCATGGCCGTTCTATCAATTGGGGTCTCGACATCCTGGGACCCCTCCCAGAGGGTCTCGGCAAACTCAAATTCATCATTGTGGCAATTGATTATTTTACCAAGTGGATAGAAGCAAAACTGCTAGCTAAAACCACGGGTAAGGAGGTAAAGAACTTTGTATGGCAAAATATTATATGCAGGTTCGGTCTCCCAAAGGTAATCGTAACAGATAACGAGACATAGCTGGTCAACGATCCGTTCAAAAGCTGGTGTGAGAAATGGAAGATCAAGCAGATAAAGACAACAGTAGCACACCCACAAGCCAATGGCTTGGTAGAAAGGACCAACAAGTCTCTGATGCATGGGCTCAAAGCAAGGCTAGGAAGGGAAAGAGTAGGTTGGGTGGACGAGCTAACCAACATTCTATGGGCTCATCGCACGATGTTGAAGACAAGCAACGGCGAAACACCCTTCAATCTGACCTATGGAAGTGAAGCAGTCATCCCAGCAGAAATAGGAATGCCAACCTATCGAACCATACACTTCAACGAAGCGCAAAATGAAGAAGAGATGCGGCTGAATTTAGACCTGTCACAGGAAAGAAGGGAAACAGCAGCGATTCGTAAGGCAAAGTACAAAAAGAAGGTGGAACAATACTACAACAAGAGGGTTCGCCCCATGTCATTCAAAGTAGGTGATTTTGTATACCGGAAGAATGCAACCAGTCAAGTTGAGAACCAAGGAAAGTTGGGTCTGAACTGGGAGGGACCATACCGGGTAACCGAAGCCTACGATAACGGCTCGTATAAGTTAGCGACCATGAATGACCGAGAGGTTCCCCGCACATGGCATGCGATTAATCTTCGAAATTGTTTTATGTAAGTTAGTGTGTTATGTTAACTAATTAATGAATGAATTATGACCCTTCCTCATATTGAGAAGGAAGGGCAATTTTTTGAAGTTATTGTTCTTAGGCAAAAGTATATGTGACTCCTCCGGACGGCTAGCTACCTCTGGAGACATATGTAGTCAATGTCTAAAAGAGTGTCCGCCACTTTGCGATCCGAATGTCCGTCATTAGGTAATCGCGGGACAAACAAAATGTGATTTTGTGTAGTCAATGTCCCCTAAATACCCTTAAGCCTCATTAGCTAAGGAAAGGCCTCCGGGCTAGGTTCCCGGGTAATTCTCAAATAACTTATGTAGTGCGCATCACTTTGTGACTAGAGTGTCCGGCACCGAGCCACTACAAGGTTAATAAAATGGTAAGTACAAACATTCCTTCAAATAACATACGCAACTAATATTCATTCATTTCATATGGATAACATGCAAAATAACGGACGTGACGTCCAAACACAAACTACATCAAAAGAGATTACAATTGTCCTAACATGCATAGATAAAAGTACAATCAAGTGGTGGTGCCAAACGGAGTGTCAACAGAAATCTTTGGAGCCGAGGTAGGAGGTTGTTGAGCGGCATCCTCAACAGCCGCACCAGAGAAGGCCTCTCCTTGCTTAGAAGGAGGAGGAATGTCCGGAGACACCTGCAACAGTTCGCTCATAGGCAAATCGCAAGAATCAGCAATCTTCTGAACATACGGGTAGGACATAGTAAAAAGCTCTCGATGCTTAGCCTCCCATGACTTCGAACCCTCAACATCCAAATACTCGGTCTCAGATAAGAATTGCACAATCTTGCCCTCGGTCCTACCCAAGCTAAGCCCTCCTAACCAACCATCAGTAAAACATAATTGAACAAGGGCAGCCAAACTCTTCCTATACTCCACACTTGTATGTAATTTCTTAATTACGGTAGGAATAAATTCGCGGACAAGCTTCTTGCAATCAGCTTCGGCTTGAGCTAACTCGGCCGAAAGGGCAATCTTTTCTCCCTCCAATACCCCAACCCTCTCCTTGGCATCCACCAACTGCTGTGTCCTCGGCTCAAGGTCCTTCTCTAAACTTTGAATTTTCTCAACCTGATCCGAAGCAATCTCCTTCCACTCATCTCTTTCTCTCCAGGTCCTTCACCTTATCCAATAACTCCTTTTCTTTAGATGAACATTCGGAATGGGCATTGGTATGTGCTTAATTACACATATATTTTACAAAATAAAACGAGCTAAAAAGACCAATAATGAACGAAAACGGTATAAAAATGCATTGTATATGTTTGTATCGTGAATTGTGTCTTGCAGGTACGGATTTATCACAAAAGGACAAAAACAAGGCCGAAACGGACAAAAACTGAGCACGGAAATGGAAAGAGCGCGGAAAACCAAAGCCGAAGGCGTATTTATCTTTGGTAGGCCAACCCGTACCCATTTTAATGGGCCGGGTCAGCCCATTAAGATTTATACCTTATAATCCTTTAAGCCTTAACCCATTTACAAATCCTTAGTCCAAATCCATTATCCATAAACCCTTATCATATTTCCTGGCCCAAATCCTAATTCAATATTCACGTCTAGGCCCAAATAAAACCCTGGCCATATCCTGAACCCAGTCAAATTCATAAACGCGCCCTTTGTTACTATTCATTATCTCTTCCAAATTCACCACAACAAAACACAGGGTAAAACAAATCAACCTCACGCTCTCAAGCCCTTCTAAAAGCCAACGTCTGACACCTTTGACACAATAATTAAGCCACACTGTCAATCCGGGGATATCCTATTAGAGGATGTGACGTGCACACAATCCAAGGGTCCAAAATTTGATGAAATGAGGCGGTTTGGAATGGAAGGCCAGGATTAAGAGCTCTCAAGCCTCTCACACAACAAACACAAGAAGCACACCCAAGCCCCTTGGCTCCTCTATAAATAGATTAGGAATTCTCTTGTAAAAAGCATTAGATTAAGAGTAGTGTAGTCTTGCTTTTAGCTTATTTTCTGCTTATGTTAATGCTTATTGTAACTTCCTTTCAAGTTTTAATGTAACCTTTCAAGTTTTAATAAAATTAAGTTTGTCTTAAATTTTGTCCTTTAATTCAGTCTTACTCTTAAGCTTTTAAATATCAAAGTGTGTTTAGATTTCATTTAAGCCAAGATCATAAGCTCTCTTTCCTTAAAAGTCAGTACTAAATCAACTTAATCTCTCTTATAATACTGTTTAATTAAAATCACTATCATTACCTTTGCTTATTGTGGATTGCTAAATATGGAATGATAAGCCAAAAAGGGAAGGGCTTATTGGACTTTTACCAGCTCATATAAATGAGCTGGAAATTGTAGATAAGCTCTGTTGAGCAATTTAAGTCCATGTTCAGATGGGACAAAGGTACTTCTTATTTTTCACTTTTTAGCTTTATTTTTCTTATTTAGCTTATTCACTTGCCTATTATGCTTAATTCTGCTTATTGTTTGCTTATTCGTGCTTATTCAGTCCTAAACAAGCTTAATATGCTTAGTTTATAGCTTTGTTAAAGTTTGCTTTAGGATTTCATATATTCTGACTATTCTATAGTCAAAACTGCTCAACTGCTCATCTCATTATTAAGTGCTTATTTCTCTTTAGTTATTGCTTATTTGTCCCTTATATGCTTAGTGCTTAATCTGTTTTTTTAAATTAAAAGCTTATTAAGGTCTTTTATAGCTTAAAAATTGAATTTCAGAATCTAAAGGAGTGTTTAGGATAAGTATGCAAAATGTGTTATTTGAGGTTCAAATTCATTTCTAATTTTCAATTCAGTTCCAATTAGCTCTTATTAAGTCTTTGATTTAGTTTTTATTGTCTTAAAAGAAGTTTTGATAAGTTTTTACTTTGTTTGATTAAATTCCAAGTCTGCTAGCTTTTATATCATTCAAATCTGCCTCAATCTTTAATTTGTAAAAATGAGTTTTGGGTGTAGTGTTTTTGTGATCAACATGGAATCTATTCATATGGTTATGAATCTGTTTTGAAGCTATTTAACCTTGTGTAAGTTTTGGTCAAAAACAGTTTTGAAAGGTGGTTTTAGTGTTTGTAGAATAGCTTTTATTAAGGTCTTCATAGTCATCAATCTAGCTTTTAATTGTTAAATCTTTTTTAAATTTAGCTTATGGTAGTCTAAAGTTAATCTATTTTAAGTATTTAGCTTGTCGATTTGCTTTTAAGTGTCTTAATTCTAGTCTCAAAGTAGTCAAAAAATTTCCAAAAAGCCAAAAACATTTAGATAGATTTTACTAAACTGTCACTTTTGAAGTCCTTTTTCTAGCTTATTTTCTGGTCCAGTTTTCTTATTTCTAGTTTTTATGAGCACATTAGATATCAATCTCAATCTGTTTTGAGATTTCAACTTATTTCAAGAGCTTATTTGTTCTAAATCCTAGCTTAAGTTTTGGTAAAAAGTCCTTTGAGTTTTTTTAAGTCAACTGTCTAATTGGTTTTAGTTGTTATTAGCTTATTTTCTTTGCTTGTTTTTAGTCTTGCATGCTTATTGAGTCTAGTTTTAGGATTATTTTTAGCTTATTAAGATTTCCAGTTGCTTATTAAGATTTAAAAAAGCCAAACAGTCTTGATATAAGACTTGGCAGTCTTAATTAGTAGTTTTTGCAAATTGTCATTTTGTTAGCAGCCTTTCCTAGCTTATTCCTCAATAATAGTTAGCTTAATTTTTGCTTATTTATGTCATTATCCTACAATACTTTGTCTATTTTCAATTTTCAGCCTATTATATATAGCTTATTAGTGTTTAAATCTTAGGTTAAAATAGGTAAAAGTCCTTAAAATGTAATTTGAGTCAACATGTCTTAAAGCTTTTCAGAGTATTTCAGCTTATTTTCTTTACTAATTTCTAGTATTTAAAGCTTATTAGGTCTAGGTGAGGGGCTGTTGTCAGCTTATTTGCTTTTCTGAGTGCTATTTGAGTCTAAAAAGCCACACAGTTTAGCTTGATTTTAAAATCTTAAGAAAACTAAAAACTATCACTTTCAAACAGCTTTTTCTAGCTTATTTTCAAACTTTGTCAAAAAGTCATTTCTTTACAATTGCTTATTTTGGTTTATAGATTAGCTTTTTTCAGAAAAAAAAATGTTTTCACTAAAAAGGAGGTCACAGGTTTCGAACTTGTGACCTCCCCCTTAACAGCCCAACACTTTAACATACACTCTCATTACCAACTCGCCCTTGGGAGTTTTCTGTTAACTCTTTGCACACTTAATTACTTATACACAGTTTTTCAGTTTTAGCTTTTTAGCTTATTTTCTTTTTAACAGCTTATTAGGTTTAGCTTATTTGTATGTTTTTTTTTCTTTCATTAGTAATACTTTAAAGCACTTTTAGTAATTTTCTTGAATTTTTATAAAATAGTTTAATATTTTTAAAAACATTTTTAATAATATTTTTAGATTAAATTAGTTTTTAATTCATAAAAAAATAAACAAAAGTCAAAAAAATATAATTCTTTTTTCTAAAATTATACTTTATCATTTAGGACTGTTAGAAATTAAATTTGCATTTTTAGAGTTAAAATTTGATAATTTAGGTTTTTAGTCGCGTTTTTTGAATTCCTGTTATAGTTTTAATGCTTAATGTTTTAATGCTTAATGTTTTAATTGCCTGTATTGCTTAGATTTTCGTGCTTTTATTTACCTTTCCATTTGCGTTATTAGAATTAGAAACCAAATCCAAATCTTTTATGATAATTAAGCTCGATTCCCGACATAAACGTGAATTTCCATTCACCTCTCACCGAGGAGAACGATACCCGTGTTGATTACCAATTATTCTTTCTAAAGAATAATTTGTATGATACTTTGCTTATGTATACATATTTTATATATATTATACATTTGAGGGTTATTTGTTTGATACGTATTTAGACGATTATCACCTAGCACGGACGTATAAATCTCCTAGTGTTGGGTATAGTTCGCCTAAGGTGTATACTTCGCCTACTGCAAACGTATACTTCGCCCAAGCCTTTTACGGTATAAATCGCCCCAAATAACTTGTATAATTCGTCCCAAAGGCTACGTATGATTCGCCCACGGTATAGTTTGCCCAATGAGACTGTATAAATCGCCCGTCACTTTCAGTGGTTCACAAACAAACAAAGCCTAGATCAAGAAATTTCGGATCTGTGTCTCCTTTCAAATCCAAATATGCCCAGAAATAATAAGCTTAAAAAATAAGCTGTTAAACCAGACAAGCTTCAAAAGATAGTCTTTTTAGCACATAATAAGCGGATCTAGACCAGATAAGCTTTAAAATGGTGTATTACCCAAAAAATAAGCTCGAAAAAATGTCTTTTTAAACACACAAGGATCAGATCTGAACTAGAACAACAACATAAAATAGTTTCTTGACTCTTTGAGCTGTGGCTTTTTGTTACCAAATCAGCCACGAAAATAAGCTTAAATAAGCTAAAAAAACGAGACAAAACAACACAACAAAAAATGACAGATTTGAGATAGAATGAAAAACAAATCTACAACTGGACCAAGAACAGATCTGAAATCACGAGACCAACCAGACGGAAATACAACCGACCCAAGATCGTAACCTTGGTGATGATACCAATTGAAAGAAACAAAGAATCATAGATCCGATGGTCTTGGAGACTCAAACCATGTAATAGCCATGTTTAGAGAGAGAAACAAAAGGTGTAAAATAAATGTAAAAGTGTAAAAGATACAAAAGCCTCAACCCCTTCATGGAAGCCATGGAGGGGTATTTATACCACCACACATTACATAAGAATCCTATATTGACTATTCTAGTCCCTGTGTGCGGTGATATGGTAAACAATGGTAATTTCGTAAATGTCATCACGTAAAGTGAATTCCTAACAATATCAAAACTTACAAACAGCCAAACATAACTGAATTGGACATGCCCAATCCAGTCTACAAAAGAGAATACAAACTAAATTCTACACTTATCATATTTTAATAACTCTGATAAGATTTATATATCTGATACTTCACAAAACAGAAAAAATAGAGGAAATGATATGCTTATACAACAACATATTTGAACCTCATTCAATCAACACTAATTCACCTTTTATTGCACCAAGACGATAGCTCCATAACTACATTTCCTATCCACCGCTCATCCAAGATCATTCAACCATCACCCAGAATGACCAAAAGAGAGGAAGGCATCATTATGAGAACTGTAGCCACCCAAGCCTCTATATTTAGGGGCCATATCATAGACCTACATTTCCACCTTAGAAAAACTAAGAAGCATCAGAATCTGGGAACACACACCCTAAATGAGTACCAACTAAACCTCAATTGATAGCTCAAAACTAGGACCAAGTAGCTTCATCTTTCATAGCTTACTATTCCTAATTGCTTGAGCCATCCTGCAAATCATTACCTTACTTAGTAAGAAACCAAACTTATGGACTAACAAGCCAACTCAAAGACATTGTCCCAACAGTTCCAACCAAGGCCAACTGAATAGGAAACAATGGCTAAGAATTGTCCTGAGATCCAAGATACAAGGCCATTCACTGAATGATCTCCAAAACCATATTGCAGGCTATCAATACGCAAGCCATACACCAATGAAATCCTTTAAAGTCCATAGAATACCATATTTGAGTGACAACAGGTATCCATTTGATTAAACACACAAAAACTGCCTTATGATGGAGATTTACACCCTGTAGAAAGCATGATCAATAATATTGATTCCTCCCAAGGCCAATCAACATAATGAAATACCTTCTTAGGCTTATAAAATCACTAAGATATCAGCCGTCTGTTATTCTGTCTTTATACTTCACCTTTATTCAGAGTAAATCATGTATCCAAACACCCCTTTAGCATTTAAAATTTCCACTAAGACTTTTAAACCTATAAGAAGAATAACATCTCAACTAGTAACCACCATAGCTTGAACATTCTTGAACTGAATCTCCCAGTCTCTAGCCACATTATGGACATTGATTGAGTTCTTAACCTTCAAGCTCATTAACCTAAATCTTGCTGTCTTTAAAATAATCTCAGATAAGACTTTTATAGTCCTTTTTTCACTAGTGAAACATCTCTTACTTTGTTCTTGCCAAATATAGTAAACCACAGCTCTAAAAACAATTCTACTAACCACATTTTTAATGGCTCTATAATGAGCAATAGCCATAAAGTTGACAGTATCCTTCCAGTTCTGTTTTAACCATTTCACATAACATATTTCTTTAACTTATTTCCAAATATCACGAAAGGAGCTTTCCTTCAACGGTATCACTCCCCCGCCGTATATGTTCAGTTGACCGGTCAAGGAGGGATTTTGATAAATATGTCCTAGGTTCAATCCCAACTCTTGGCTAATAAGGTCACTGAAATAAGTGCTCATTTCATGGGGCTTAGTCCTTGAGAAAGGGTCAGTCGGCACCCAAAAGGGTGCACGGGGTCACGGTTTCTCCGCTGGTTTAAACCTTTTAAGAACTTCTTTCCAAATATCAGCAACATACTAACATTGAAAGAACAAAAGAACAAATGATCATGAGAGTCCATACAGAGATTACAAAGAGAACATTTTATAGTAGAATCCTTGTTCAAATGAAAAATTCTATCATGAGTTTGCAATTTCCCAAGAATAGCCATCTACAGATCAAAAGAGTGACTTGGAATACACCATGAAAACCACACCATACTTTTCCAGCAAACATCAGGCGACACATCTCTATAATCTTCCCAAGTTTGCTTGATACAAAAATCCTTAAGCTTCCCACTATTACATCTCCAAACAGCCTTGTCATGATTATCATTAAGAGAAGGAATAGGAATATTAAAAAGATCAAGAAACATGGATCCCTATTTATTTTGCCAAATCCACTTATTATTGTTAATCATTTCAGCCAAAGTAGCATTATTTTCATACCTTGCATTATTAATGTCTCTTCTAGTAATGAATTGATAGAGAGGACCAATGTCATTCCATTTTTTATACCAAACAGAGATTTTCTTTCCATTCTTAATTTTATATTCTATATGCTTTTTGGATTTTCCTTTTAGTCCAAGGAACATTTTCCACATCCAACTGTCATTACTCTGCATCAACTTCCCAAAAGCTTTTTCCTCTTAGTTTAACCACATGTACCCATTTAACAGATAGACTTTCTTTATGGGCTGCAATATTCTAAACATGTTTAGTAAGAAGAACTTCATTCCACATCCCAAGATCTTTAAATCCTAGACCCCCTTGACACATTGGTTTACATAATGTTTTCCAAGCAATCTTTGCCTTACCTCTCGCCAAATCACCTTGACACCAAAGAAAATCTTTGAGCACTTTTTCACTATCTTTAACTTTGGATTTAGGCAAAAGGAATACATAAGCCCAGTATATCTGCATGGATCCCAAAAACATAAGCAATTAACTGGAATCTACCAGCATAGGATATAAATTTAATCTTCCAAATCATTCACCTTGTTCCTTGTTCCTGACTTTATCCAACAATTGTTTACATTCTTCTCTACCTAATCTTTTAGTAATAAAAGGTGTCACATCCCCAAAATCGGACGGCAGCGGAATATTAACATTGGGGTGCGACTTCATAGTCCATACGCACAAGTCACAGAAAACGACCTCAAAAGAGACGTTTAATAAAATGTCACATTCAATTTAATTAAAAATGTCAGAGTTAAATAGGTTCCATTTATAATGTATTAGAAAACATTGTCAACACGTTTGTCAAATAGTACTCAAGTTATTAAGCCTTCAAAAATATATATATCCGCGCGACTCGAATGCTCCCAGTGCTCCACTAGCAAAATAATAACCTGAGAAATACACGCAAAAACGTCAACAATAATGTTGGTGAATTCATAGGTTTAGGTAAAAACAGTATTGAAATAATTTAATAAATATTTCAGAAGAAAAGTAGCGTTACAACATTTAAAAGTGTTATTTCCGGAATCCATCCGAAATCTATAACACCCTGTGTTTTCAAGTCATTGACGACGTCGATAAATATACTATTTATTTTTAGTATTGTACGCGTTTGCTTGTGATTTCATAAATTAAGGTTAAATCGCGTACGCCAAAAATTAACGTTTAATGTAAACGGACGACAAACAATTAAATGTTTACATCAAGCAAGGGTTATATAATTATTTTGAGGATAATTAATAACTTTGTTCATTTTATTTTTATCGGATACGTAAAGTGTATACGTCTCGCGATAAATTGCGTTTAGGCACTCCCGGAACCACTAAAACTTTTCTACGCTTCAACAAATACCCATATTTATACCCAATACATAAAGTTTACTCAAATATATCATATTCATCTCTTAAATGCCGAAATGCTTGCCTTTTATACAAAGATTTACCAAGAAACTCTTCCATTTGGTCAAAACTAAACATACTTCATTAATGAGCACCATACTCATTATGGCACACCATACCTCATTATGGCAATACCATCCCTACCATACCTAGCTTACCTTGGACCATGCTTTGACTCCTAGACCATACCTTGGACCATACTTGCAATCTATACATAAGAGAGCTAGCATTTACATGTTAAACACTTAACAAAAAAATCACCCCGAAAACAGTTTAAGAAAACCATTAAAAGAGAAAATGTGGGGCTATGAACTCACCTGATGTTGAAGAACGATTGACAGATAGGTCAATCTAAATATGCACAACACAAACGGAAAGACGAAGCAGCATGAATCAAGAAGCTGCGGCTAAACTTAACGCTAAGACCCACTAGCCTAGGGATAATGTAATGGGGTTCCCATGAATGGTCCACATCTAACGCGACACGTTGATAAAGATTTAGATTTCCAAGTTGGGATAGTTTGGTGGTTGGTTAAATAAACAAATCAAAAGTAACGCAATGTATGTAATATATCCCGTATATATTACATATGAAAAATATGTCAAGTATATAATTCATACTGTGAATTATATAACAAAGAAAACCAATCAAATAAATAATCGAGGTATATAATACTTTGTAGGTAATTAAACAAGGAACGTGAGAAAAAATAACTGAAAGCAAACCAATCACACGTTTTCAAAATCACCATTAAATTATATAAAACGTTCTTGCATAAAAGTAGACACACGTCTTAAAGTTACAGTAAGAACAAACGATCTTGAACGCATTTTTAACAACAATTTATGATGTTTATCGTCTAACTGACATTATAAAAATAATAAAAATACTATTTTATAAATTTATATTTCGTTTCCTCGACGGGTCGTGTCTTAAATAGTTATCTCATTGTAAAAGTATAGTTTTCGTTCGTTTATCCGGTTATTGTATAATACAAATTATTATATCTTTAAAATATAACTTAGTCCCTTTTATCGGTTTCTAAAATAATAAAAGTTTTAGTAAAAGATTACTAAATATAAAAATTTATATAAATTTCGCCATGACATTTCCGTTTATATATCTTTTTCCATATTTATAGAATCTAACGTTTCCTTAATTCACATATTTGACAATTATTCGCTAATGGGTGGTTCAATATTTCAAACACTTCCGCGTGTTTTAAGATATATTAAATATATTTATTATGACTAAACTTATAACAAAATAATAAAATATCAAATTATAACCAATTTTAAACCACCATATTATTTCGTTTTATACTTATAAGATCTCGATATCATTTATATTTACGATTATGTTATTAAAACCAAACGCGCCCTTTTGGTTTTTCTGCTCACCCAAAACAATAACCCTTATGTTGCTTAATGCTAAACCAAACACCCCAATTGCAGATTTACCCAAACCAAACTCACACCTTTTGCAATCTGCCAAACCAAACACCCTTGTTTGGTGTTATTTCACCACAAACCAAACGCACCCTATTCAGTGAAACCCAACCAAACGCACCCTTTGCTCGGGGTTGTCCCGAAACTAACGCACCATTTGGTGCTAAATTTTACAAACCAACCGCACCCTATGCGGTGAAAACACAACCAACGCACCCTTGTAGGGCGGTTGTCCCACCAAACGCACCCTCGTGGTGCAACCTATAAACCCAACGCACCTTTTTTGTGGTGTAAAACCCCACCCGAACGCACCCCTTTCTTGTGAAATAATAAACCAAACGCACCCTTGGTGGTGCCCTTAAACCCGATGCACCCTCGTGGTGCGGTTATATAAGTCAAACGCAGCCTAGCTGCTTGAACCGCCTACACAAACACCCTTTTGTGGTGTTTAAGAAAAACCACACGCAACCTAATCTATGAAAAACAAAACCAACGCGCCCTACGTCGGGGCTGACCCGAACCCGACGGGCCTTTGCGGCGGCTGACCGGCGAAACAAACACCCTTGTGGTGTTTCTTGATAACCAAAACGCACCCTCGTGGTGCGGTCAACAGTAAACCGAACGCACCCTTGGTGCCTTTAAAATAAAACCGAACGCACCCTCGCCGTGTAAATATCGAACCCACGCACCCTTGGTGGGTCGTGGTGGAGGTAGCGGCGGCTGGGTGGTGGTGGAGCAGGCGCGTGGAGGCGCGTGAGTTGGTGGATCGGGTAGATCGGGGAATGAGAAGAAATTTTGTTTTCAGTTGGAAAACTCGCCGGAAAAGTTTTCCGGCGGCGGCGTGGTGGCGGTGGCCGAAATCCGACGGTGGCTGCCGGAGGTTGAGGGGGAGGGGGAGAGAGATGTATTTATGTGTGTGTGTTTATTTGTATTAAAATGAAAAGTGTATAAAACTTTTTATATATATTAAAAGTTTTAAAGTAAAGTGGCAAGAGCCTAATAGTTGAGGGGTCCTTGTGTAAGTTTTTATTATAGTTTTGATAATTATCGGTTCGGGACTCGTTTGGACGACTTAACGAATGATTCAACGCGCGAGTTTTATAATAACGTATTGAATTGTACGTTAAATAGATAACTTATGGTAAAAATGGAGTCAAAAACATATTGCTTGACATATTATAGCGTTTACTTGATATAAACGTTGATGAAATTGGCATTGGTAGGTTGCGTGAGCTCGTTTACTTTTGTAATGTAAGTTACGTTACATAATGGATGAAATAAAGCAAAAATAATATTTCCATGAAAATGGTTGCATCTAATTTAATAGATGGAAATTACACTGAGGAAAATTGCATCTAATTTAATAGATGAATAATTACTTAGAGGAAAATTATGGGTTGTTATAGTCTCCCAACCTTAAATAAATCTCGTCTTGAGATTTAATTAGATGATGGAGTGATGTTTGAAAATAGATGTGGATATTTGGCACGAATTTGATCTTCGCGTTCCCACGAAAATTCTGGTCCTCTTTTAGAGTTCCATCTTACTTTGATTATAGGGATGCGACTTTGTCTTAGTTGTTTGACTTCTCGATCCATGATCTCCACTGGTTCTTCCACAAAGTTGAGTTTGTCATTGAGCCGGAGCTCTTTTATTAGAATGACAAGGGATTCTTCAGATAGGAATTTCTTTAAATTAGAAACGTGGAAAGTATTGTGGACATTCTGAGTTCTTCAAGAAGCTCAAGTTTGTATGCCACTGGGCCGACCCTATCAAGGATCTTAAATGGTCCAATGTACCGGGGGTTAAGCTTTCCTCATTTTCTGAATCGGATGGCATCTTTTCGAGGTGGCACTTTTAACATAACACGATCTCCAACTTGGTATTCCAAAGGCTTACGCCTTTCGTTGGCATAACTTCTTTGCCGGTCTCTTGCAGCTTGCAAGCGTTGTCGGATTTGAACTATCTTTTCAGTGGTTTCATGGATTATCTCTGGTCCCGTGAGTTGGACATCTCCAACTTTATCCCAGCAGACAGGTGATCTGCATTTTTGACCATAAAGTGCCTCGGAACTGTTTACGGCCTTATAATGGCATCGTAATGTTACTGTAAGAAAATTTACAATGGTAAGTGTCTTGCCATCCTTTCAAAATCTATGAACACAGGCTTGAAGCATGATCTTCGAGTGTTTGGATGGTTCTTTTCACTTTTTCATTCAGTCTAGGGATGATTATGCCGTATTCATCGTCTAATTGCTAGTACCAAAGCATTCTGCATTGACTTGCCAGGAATCTGGATGTGAAAAAATGTTTCCCCCCACCTCTCACGATCTGAGATGATGGATATCGGCACTCCATGCCGTGAGACTATCTCCTTTATATACAACCTTATAAGGGTTTCCATACTATCTGTCTCTCTGGTAGGGATGAAATGCGCTAATTTGGTAAGGCGGTCTCGCTTGATGTTTTGGGTAGTTTTGTAATGAAGTCCATCGTTATTATTTCCCATTTCCATGTAGGAATTTCTGGTTGTATCAGTAAGCCAGATGGCTTCTGACATTCTGCTTTAACTCTAGAGCATGTCAAACACTTGCCGACAGACTCAGCAATGATTGCCTTCATGTTAGGCCACCAATAGAGTTTCTTTAGATCCTGATACATCTGGTCAGGACCTAAATGAATGGAATACTTTGATTTATAGGATTCATGCATGATTAAGTCTCTCAAATTACCAAAGAGTGGTAACCAACTTTGGTTCTTGATATAATGAGTTCTATTAGGACGTACTTTAAATGCTTTGTCCATTCCTTGTAGGTTCTCAGCTTTGATGTTCTCTTCTTTGATCGCCTCAGTTTGGGCTTTGAGGATTTGTGATGGTAATTTTGGGTGAAGGGTCATGACTAATGCTCTAACTTGGAGTGGTTTGATTCGTTCCTTCCGTCTTAAGGCATCTGCTACAACTTTTGCCTTTCCAGGATGGTAACGAATCTCACAATCGTAATCTGCAAGCAATTCTAACCAACGACGTTGTCTCATGTTCAACTCTTTCTGATTAAGGATATGCTGAAGACTTTTATGATCAGTGAACACAGTACACTTTGTGCCATACATATAGCGTCTCCATAATTTTATGAATGCGAACATGACGGCTCACTATTCAGGTCATGCCTCTGTTGTATAGTTTTCTTCATGAGGCTTATGTTCCTATGTTCGGAGTGTTATGTAATATCTCAATAACTTTTTCTCTTTGCATTAACACCGCTCCTAGACCTTGATGTGATGCATCACAGTAAACAACAAAATCGTCGTTTCCTTCTGGTAATGCTAAGATTGGAGCTTTACATAGCTTCTGTTTTAGTAGTTGGAAGGCTCGTACCGTGTTCTGAAAGCAGTCTTGGGAATATCTTTATCCCTGACTCTCAGTTGGTGATAGCCTGATCTCAAGTCAATTTTTGAGTAAACACTCAAACCTTGAAGTTCGTCAAATAAATCATCAATCCTGGGTAATGGGTAACGATTCTTTACGGTGAGTTTATTCAGCTCCCGATAATCGATACACATTCTGAAGGATCCGTCTTTCTTTTTAACAAATAAGACAGGAGCTCCCTAAGGCGAAGTACTTGGTCGGATAAAACCTCGGTCTGCTAACTCTTGTAGTTGGTTTGATAGTTCCTGCATTTCTGAAGGAGCTAATTTGTAGGGTGCTCGGGCTACTGGTGCCGCTCTTGGAATTAAATTGATTTGGAATTCTACTTAGCGAACTGGAGGAAGGCCAGGTAGATTTTCAGGAAAGACTTCTGGAAATTTTCTGACTACCGGTATATCTTCTAGTCGTTTTTCATCTGACTTTTTCTTCATTACTTGGGCTATGAAAACTTGATATCCTCTGGATATATATCAAAGTTTCACTGTCGATTGGGATGTGGACGATTTTCTCATCACAGATAATTCTAGCATGATACTTGGATAACCAATCCATACCAATGACGACATCGAAACTACCGAGTTTAATCGGCATGAGATCAATTTCAAAAGGTTAGTTTAGCAAAATCAGAGTGCAATCCTGGATAACGGTATTAGTACCTACTAGGTTTCCATCGGCCATTTTAATGTCATAGGTAGTATCTAGTGTAATTGGTGGGATATTAAGCATAGAAGCAAGAGATATGGATACAAAACTTTTATCGGCTCCTGAATCAAATAATACTCTAGCTAGATGTTGGTTTAGAAGGAACGTACCCGTGACTACGTTTGGGTCCTGGTGAGCGTTCTTGTCCCTCAGCAAGTATGCTCTTCCATGGGCACTGTTGTTTGCCTTTGGGCACTGATTTCTGTAATGCCCTTTCTCTCCACAGGCATGACAAGTCACTGATACTGGTTGTAAGTTGCTTCCAGTAGCTGGCCCTTTATTCTTGCAGTTCCTGGTCTGATGACCCACCTTGTTGCAAGTCTGACACTTGATAGTGCAAGGTCCTGTGTGATGCAGGGCGCATCTTTTACACAAGGGAAGGTTTCCAACATACCTATTATTTTCAGTTGGAGTGGCTGCATAAGCCCTAACGGTTTCTTGCCTTCTATTCTGTTGTTGTTGGTGATCATTGTTGCGGTTGCTATTGTTGTTACGGTTGTTTTGGTAGTTGTTATTGGTTAAGGTTATTCTATCATCAAACTTTCGTTTATGATCATTGGTTCCTTGCACAGAATTGTGCTTTGTTACATGATCCATTAACCTCTGGGTTATGGTAATGGCTTCCTCCAAAGTTTGAGGCTTTAAATCGGTAATATTTCCTTCAATACTTCTGGGTAATCCCCCGATGAAGACTTCTATAAGTTTCTCAGAATTTGGCACCATAGTTGGACATAAAACTGCCAATTCCTGGAATCTTCTAACGTAAGTCTTGAGATCATTTCCTTTTACAGTCAAATTGTAAAATTCATCTTCCATTTTCTTGACCTCGGTTCGGGGACAATACTTATTTATTAAGATCTTTTTAAATTCAGACCAGGGAATCTTGTAAGCTTCCTCTATTCTAATAGGTTGGGCGAATGAATTCCGCCAGGACAAAGCTTCTTCAGTTAGAGTACCAGTAGAAAATTTCACTTTTCAGTCCTCGGTATAGTTGCTACAGTAAAATACCAATTTAGTTTATTCAAACCAGTGGATGAGGCTAATAGCGCCTTTCGTACCTTTGAAATTGAAAGGTTGGCAGCTCATAAACTCTTTGTAGCTACATTTTCTTACTACAAGAGTTTCTTTTTGTCGGATGTTTCTATTGGTATTGTCAGTATTTGCCATAGTAGCAGCTTGTGCTTCCAGAGCTACGGCAACACTATCAGAAACTAGTTTCCTGATGGTGGCCTGAGTCATGGCTGGTGCTGCGGATGTTGATGTCCTCTTGGGAGCCATTCTATCTACATTTACAAGACAACAAAAAATAAAAATCCATACAATGATATAGTCATATCATAAGTCATTGTCAAAATTTTCATACATTGTGATGTTGAAATCATTTGACATAGATATAACGGAAAATTTTGGAATCTAGGACTTCCAGAGATGGACATTCTACAAAGCATCGGACTCATTAGGTTTCTCGAGGACTGGTTCACTTTTTAGCGGTCGCGGTATGTATAACACCCCGTGTTTTAGGGTCATTGACGACGTCATATAATTCACTATTTATTTTTAGTATTGTACGCGTTTACTTTTAAATCGTAATGACTAAGTTAAATCGCGTAAGCTAAAAATAATCGTTCAATGTAAACGGGCATCAAACGATTAAACGTTTACATCAAGCAAGTGTTAAGTAATTATTTTGAGGATAATTATTAACTTTGTTCATTTTATTTTTATTGGTTGCGTAAAGTGTTTACGTTTCGCGATAAAATACGTTTAGGCATACCCGGAACCACCAAAACTTTTCTAAGCTTCAACAAATACCCACAATTATACCCAATACTAAAAAATAACAAAAATATATCATACATATTCATATGTAATCGGATACATAGAGATGGATACAAAAATATCTAGCTTAAAAACATCACTCCTTGTTTTCATGGGATGATTTCATTATTAGGGAACCAAGACCTTTTTTCTTACTTGCTCTAATAGTAAATTAGACTAAGACTTCCTTAAGACCATCCTTTGTGTCTTTGACTAGTCCATGGTTATATGTATAAAGTGCAATTATCAAAGAAACTCATACACACTCATTTCCAAGGTGTAAACAAAAACAAATCTCTCCCTTTTCATCCTTGCTAGGCCACGGCAATAAACAACAACCACAAACCATCCATAAGATTTTTATCTACAACATTTATACACCTTCATACATCATATCTAAGATACCTCAAAGTGTTTTAAAGGTTTGATTAAACCTTTAAAAGGATTGAAGCAAGAAAAGGAAGTTAGGGTTTACTTGGGAAAATTAGGGTTTTCACCTTATATTTTCAAGCCAAGGGTTTAAATCACAAGGGTGTGATTGTTCTCCTTTTCACTACTCATTCATACAAGGTTATCTAAAACCCTAATCATTTCATAATTATGATTTTATGTGTTTATATGTTCTATATAGCAAAATCACCATTAGGATACTTTTAAACATGTAAAGTCTATGTTTACTTGTGATCATGGTTTTGTACACTTATTCATGTGTTATGAGGTTGATAATATCATGAAATAATGGAAAAATAAGTATTATATCATGTTGGTTTAAGTGGAAAAAGTTCAAGTATAAACTAGTAAGTATAAATTACTTAAGAAAGTTTATGATTTGAGAGTGTTGTTAAGGACATGAGATCTTGGACAAATATAGACATATGGACTTTATAATATATATGACTTATGATATAAGTGTTGTGGAGAAAATGTGGTAAATTATGTAAGTTAAAAACTATATAAATCAAGTTATATACATAAATATATATATAACTACTTAAAAGGGCTGTTTTAAATTAGTAAACAAAAGTATATATTTTATATTTTATTAAAATACTACATGTCATAAGGATTCCAAAAAGGTAAGAAACTCGAAAAACCAATTTATAACGAAAAAGATACGACGATTTCTAGTTTACGTTAAATATATACTTTTATAAAACTATTTTTATAAAAGTTACTATTCACATCAGTGTTTATCTGTCATGAACAGTAAAAGTACTGTTCATCAGGGGACAAAAATTATAAAAATGTAATATTTTTATATATCATCTTAATATGAAGACGTGAGCGTAAGAAACGCGAGAAACGGATTTAAAACGGGAAAGTTACGCTATAATTACTAAAGCGGTAATTATAAACGTTTTTACCTTATAACCACGATTTCTAAATTACAAATATATTGTGATAAGCTATATAGGATTATATATGAGTTAGTTGTTAATCAAAGTACTTGGTACTTATACGACCTATATTGGATTAGGTTGCATTCGGGAATAATTGTGAAGCATTTTCCCGCATTTGATATACACTATCGGATAAACTCACTTGAGGTGAGTTTATAGCCCCCTGTTTTACTTGTTTTACATATACTTTTGGGGTGAGAACATGCTTGTCTACAAATTCATTTACATGATTGGTTAAACTCATTACATGTGCATTTACAACTCGTTACAAATTGATTCACATACTCAATTTCATATCTCACGATGAGATACAATACTTGGTTAAATTTTTGAAAGTAAACGCATACTTGACTTTCACTCAAATGATTACGGATTAGCTTAAGTGGCATAAACTGTTAATTACCTAGAGGGTAAAGCGCGAGTGTTATAAAATAGATCTATTGGGGATTGACAACCCCCGTTCGGGTGATTAGCTATCACTAGTTCGAGATCGAACTAACGAACGTTGTAGCATGTCGGAACATGACTGGATTGGTGTCTACATGGCCAACAACTACATATGAACTTTTATCGTGCCTTGAATAAAGGGGCATACTTATAAGTCTGAGCCTCAGTTTCATGAACTTAGCGTAATCGTAATCATTCTGTATACATACATGAACATTTACGTTGCCTTGAATAAAGTGGCAATACATACTGATTTGAATATTGTATACCATGCAATACATACTTGAAATATATTGGGATATTGTGCTCATTACAATTATCCTACATCGAACAATGAGAGGTCCATTCATATATACGTTTTGGTAAACGTATAACGATTTAAATGGTCATGCATACTTTACAACTCGTTGATTGATAACATGTATGCATACGTTTTGGTGAACGTACAAGGATTTAAATGGTCATGCATACTTCACAACTTATTGATTGATAACATTCATATATACGTTTTGGTGAACGTACAAGGATTTAAATGGTCATGCATACTTTACAACTCGTTGATTGATAACATTTATGCATACGTTTTGGTGAACGTACAAGGATTTAAATGGTCATGCATACCTTACAAATCTCAGTATTCAACGTTTTAACAAACGCGTTTTGAATAGTTTGTGTCTATACACATTCTAAGAAAACCTATATATGTAAGTTTATGCGTTATAAGTCTTGTATGGGCGAAACTTGTAACACAGTAAATTCATATATATAGTTTTGGGATTCATATTGATATTTTCATAAACCTATGAACTCACCAACTTTAATGTTGACACTTTTAAGCATGTTTTTCTCAGGTAAATTAGATGCTTGGCCTATATGATGTGCATTAGAGTCTAAACCTTACAAGATTTCTTTTCAACGACTCAGTTAGAGGTCGTTCTCACATGACTTGTGCAATGTTATTATGAAGTAACGCTCCCGGATCCTTATTTTGCTGCGACCCAATTTTTGGGGTGTTACAGATTGGTATTCAGAGCCAAGGTTATAGAGAACTAGGTTGCATATTTGACCTAAACTATAACCGTTTTTACAAACATTGCATACATCAAACATTTTTAAAGTACACAGATTTTCTATGGAATAGACGAACACTAAAACCTTGTCGAGGTATGGTGGGTTACACCATAAGCCTCAATCATACAAGGGATATACATACAATATGATAACTATGTGAAGGTATGGTGGGTTGCACCATAGCCTTAGGGCATACATGATATACATACAATATGATAACTATGTGAAGGTATGGTGGGTTGCACCATAGCTTCAGGGCATACATGATATACATGCAGTATGATAACTATGTGAAGTTAGATGAACGTAAAAGGTTCGAGTATTGTCCATCGTCGAGTAAATTAATTAATTAGGTCGAGATGAGTAACAATTCATGACTGAATCTTAAGACAGTTCTTATTTGATGAGTTGCGAAATTGAGCCATGACAAGTTGTTATACAAATCGAGGTGTTTGATAAATTCCCTCAAGGATGGTTAGGACTCGTGAGGCAGGAGTAAACCTTTAGAGGCATTATGTGAAACGATTATGCGTAATTATAGTGATAAAACCACTATAAGAATACTTGTCTGATAGGTGCAGACACACTACTTCCTTACATGCTTACATGATATATATATAGGGGTTTACAGTATACTACGTATATACTATACAAGTCTTATATATTATGTTTATATGTAACACCCCCATTTTTACAATATAGCAGCGAAAGATAATCTGGGGTATTACTTCATGGATACAACAATCATAATCATAGAAAACAACTTTAAAAGAGACGTTGTTGGAAAAATTTAGTTATCATTCATTATAATCAGAGTTTTTACAAAATGCAAGTCCCAAAATCTAAAACTTCATGTTTGAATGATATCATTTCATGCCACCTTCAGTTCCATGCCACTCCGTACCGCAACTTCTCAATAACCTGAGATAAACATGCTAAAAAGTCCAACACAAAGGTTGAGGTGAAATTCATAGGTATGAAATGTAATAGTTGAATACAATTTATATGGTAAATACCGGTATTGCAGGATAATTATCATGGAGAAACATTATTATCAAGGAGAACAGTATTATCAAGAAGACCAGTATTATTACCCTAAACTCATTGAATCACATAAGAGATATTAAAGAGAATTGGAGATATTACCCAAAGAATATTACAGAATATTGGGAGATATTACCCAAAGAGATATTAGGATATATTACCCAAAGAGGTATATAAGAGATATTGGGAGATATTACCCAAATAAATATTGGGAGATACTACCCAAAGAGATATATAAGAGATATTGGGAGATACATACCCAGAAAAGATATTTCCATTACCTAGGCAATTAAATATATCAGAATAGCATATACGTTTAGCAATAACACATGTATTCATGATTTTTTATAGTAGGTATCATAGGATTAATAAAGTATTTTATGTTATAAACTCAATAAGTCTTTAAAAATAATCACAATGTTATAAGATAAACTATATATAAAAGAGTTTGTAATAAGCATGTATCCCCCTCGCGGGTTTTTGAAAACATTAAAGAGATTGAAAAGCGAGGCTATGAACTCACCTGATATGTAGAGGTAATAAATATTCCAAAATGAAAGCAGACGACCTTATCACAATCTTAACAGGGAAGGTTGATATAGCAAATGATAGTAAACAGCCACGTCACACAACCTGAGTAGAATATGTCAAGTCTTAGGAAGATTGTACTTTAGAACTTTAATTTTAAGAGTTATGAGTTTGATTGAAGAGTTTGGAATTATTGTATCACCGTTCGGGCCATCATAATTCAGAAGTCATTCAGTAAACGTTTGAGGAGCTAGGGCACTTTAAATCGTAAACCCAACAACTCAGTCAGAACGTAATACCAAGATGAAACTCCTTAATATGAAGCTCCCTAGTATTGTGATATGATATAGCTTCCGGATGATTGGTTTTAAGTGTTTTATTCAATATCTGGAAATGTTAAGCACGAGAAGCGTTAATTAAAGTTATGTCTGGTAAGGTTTTAAACATGATTTTATACTTTTTCAAAATGTTACATTTTAGACCCTAGGGTTTGGAAAATTGCAAGTAGACCCCTAGGGTTTGCATTTTTACGACTTTGGTCCTTCAACTTTGTAAGATATACCAAGTAAACCTTGGACTTTGAAAAGTGACATAATAGACCCCTATAGTTATAACTTTGATAAAATGACATATTCAGCCCCTTTAGTTATAAGTTTCAGAAAGTTACGATATATACCCCTTGCATGGATTATAATTACAAAACATGTCCAAATTGCCATGCAAGCTTATTTTAACATTTCATTAGACATTTATAAGTTATAATAAACTAAAATATGAAGTTTTAACATAACACAAGTTTAATTTAACGATTCGTTAAGCTAGGAAGCAAAACGGGTCAAATTAGGGTTTCAAAACGTAAACGCGCGGGTTTTAAGGTCAAATTCTCTTATAACTTATCAAAGTACTTATTTTAACATTATAATAGCTTATTAGGATTGATTATAACAAAAGTTTACAAGTTTAACCCATAGTTTAAGTAAAAACATGAAATTAGGGTTTCGGGTGTACGGTTTTGGATCAAAATGGAAAATGAGCATGAATTGAGTTATGAAACTTTAACAAGAGTATATTTAGGATCATATGAACATTATAAGGGTGTAGGAGCAGAAGTATAACATTCAAAACCTGGGTTTGAGCTTCAAGGAGCAAAAATGGTGGAAACGGGTCAGAATCGGGACTTTCGGCTTGAGGGTAAAGCGCGAGTGTTATAAAATAGATCTATTGGGGATTGACAACCCCCGTTCGGGTGATTAGCTATCACTAGTTCGAGATCGAACTAACGAACGTTGTAGCATGTCGGAACATGACTGGATTGGTGTCTACATGGCCAACAACTACATATGAACTTTTATCGTGCCTTGAATAAAGGGGCATACTTATAAGTCTGAGCCTCAGTTTCATGAACTTAGCGTAATCGTAATCATTACGTATACATACATGAACATTTACGTTGCCTTGAATAAAGTGGCAATACATACTGATTTGAATATTGTATACCATGCAATACATACTTGAAATATATTGGGATATTGTGCTCATTACAATTATCCTACATCGAACAATGGGAGGTCCATTCATATATACGTTTTGGTGAACGTATAAGGATTTAAATGGTCATGCATACTTTACAACTCGTTGATTGATAACATTTATGCATACGTTTTGGTGAACGTACCAGGATTTAAATGGTCATGCTTACTTCACAACTTATTGATTGATAACATTCATATATACGTTTTGGTGAATGTACAAGGATTTAAATGGTCATGCATACTTTACAACTCGTTGATTGATAACATTTATGCATACGTTTTGGTGAACGTACAAGGATTTAAATGGTCATGCATACCTTACAAATCTCAGTATTCAACGTTTTAACAAATGCATTTTGAATAGTTTATGTCTATACAAATTCTAAGAAAACCTATATATGTAAGTTTATGCGTTACAAGTCTTGCATGGGCGAAACTTGTAACACAGTAAATTCATATATATAGTTTTGGGATTCATATTGATATTTTCAGAAACCTATGAACTCACCAACTTTAATGTTGACACTTTTAAGCATGCTTTTCTCAGGTGAATTAGATGCTTAGCCTATATGATGTGCATTGGAGTCTAAACCTTACAAGATTTCTTTTCAACGACTTAGTTAGAGGTCGTTCTCACATGACTTGTGCAATGTTATTATGAAGTAACGCTCCCGGATCCTTATTCTGCTGCGACCCAATTTTTGGGGTGTTACAGATTGGTATTCAGAGCCAAGGTTATAGAGAACTAGGTTGCATATTTGACCTAAACTATAACCGTTTTTACAAACATTGCATACATCAAACATTTTTAAAGTACACAGATTTTCTATGGAATAGACGAACACTAAAACCTTGTCGAGGTATGGTGGGTTACACCATAGCCTCAGGGCATACATGATATACATACAATATGATAACTATGTGAAGGTATGGTGGGTTGCACCATAGCCTTAGGGCATACATGATATACATACAATATGATAACTATGTGAAGGTATGGTGGGTTGCACCGTAGCTTCAGGGCATACATGATATACATGCAGTATGATAACTATATGAAGTTAGATGAACATAAAAGGTTCGAGTATTGTCCATCGTCAAGTAAATTTATTAATTAGGTCGAGATGAGTAACAATTCATGACTGAATCTTAAGACAGTTCTTATTTGATGAGTTGCGAAATTGAGCCATGACAAGTTGTTATACAAATCGAGGTGTTTGATAAATTCCCTCAAGGATGGTTAGGACTCGTGAGGCAGGAGTAAACCCTTAGAGGCATTATGTGAAACGATTATGCGTAATTATAGTGATAAAACCACTATAAGAATACTTGCCTGATATGTGCAGACACACTACTTCCTTACATGCTTACATGATATATATAGGGGTTCTTGTGCATACTCCTACAATTATTTATATAAAGGATTATATTTAAAAATACTTGTAACATTTCTTATAGAGCAAGGATTGTATTAACGCTCGTAGGCCCTAACAATAAGCTATCTAATAGAAATCTTACCATCTACCATGTTATGCCATGAAGCGCACATCATTTTGACATACAATCACTACACAACACTCCCATTACGAGCATGACTTTGGAAATAAAACAAAAAATACATTTTTGGGATTTTATAAGGAAATGGTCACCAAAGAGACCACAAGGTCAACACCAGGTACAGAAAATCTTACCACCACAACTGTCACCAATGCCCAACTTCAGGCAATGATTGACCAAGGTGTTACTGCTGCACTGGTAGCACGAGATGCAAACAGAAATGACGACGACAGCCATACTTCAGGAACGGGTGTCAGAAGGAATGAACACGCTGCTCATGAATGCACCTACCCGGATTTCCTGAAGTAACCTCTATTTTTCAAAGGCACAGAAGGAGTGGTCGAATTGACCCAATGGTTTGAGAGGATGGAAACCGTGTTTCGCATAAGTAACTGCACAATGGAAAATCAGGTGAAGTTTGCCACTTGCACTCTTCTGGGGATTTATCTAACATGGTGGAACTCACATGCTAGGACGGTTAGTCATGATGTTGCGTATGCAATGACTTGGACTGAATTGAAAAAGAAGATGACAGACAAGTACTGCCCGAGGGGCGAGATGAAGAAGCTCGAGGCCGAGTTGTGGAATCTAAAAGTAAAGGGTACTGATGTGTTAGACTACAATAAACGTTTCCAGGAACTAGCATCGTTGTGGGTCAGGATGTTCCCTGAAGAATCTAATAAGATTGAGAGGTATGTCGGTGGTTTGCCCGACATGATTCACGAAAGTGTTGTGGCATCAAAACCGAAAACAATGCAGGATGCTATGGAAATGGCAACTGAACTAATGGATAAAAAGATTAGCACCTTTGCTGAACGACGAGCTGAGAACAAAAGGAAACTTGATAACAACAACCAAGCTCAACAACAATTTCCCAAGAGGCAGAATGTGGCTCAAGCTTACACTATTAGGACTGGTAAAAGGAAGGAGTATGCTGGAACTCTACCATTGTGCAACAAGTGCAAGTTTCATCAAAATGGCTCGTGCACTGTAAAATGCGCAAACTGCAAGAGGGTTGGTCATTTAACCCGAGACTATTAGGGTTCTGCTGCTACTAAGAATCAAAGGACCCTCGCTTGCTATGAATGTAGGAATCAAGGGCACTACATGAGTGATTGCCCAGAGTTAAAGAACCAAAACCATGGAAACCAAGCTGGAGGTACTGGAACACATAGAATGGTGCTTGCCATAGTAGGAGGAGAAACCGGTCAAGACCCTAACAACATTAAAGATGAGATCCAAGTTTAAAAGAGAAAGTTGTCTCGCTTTGCCTAGTGAACCCTAAGTTAGAACTATCTTAGACCTTATCTCCATAGGAGTTCTCGTTGTATTTCTCTTAAATTTCCATTGTACTGAATGATTTTCATGAATCTATCAAATTAACATGTTATGAAAACGTCAATTCTACTTTAACTCTCTATAAATTTTTATACAAATCACTCCCACTATTATTAGGAAATTATAACACTATTTTGATGAAAATGAGCATCGCATCGTTAGCCCTCAAGTATGCATAGCCTGATCAACTATGTATAATTCAGGAAAGGACCATGCCATGCTGAGAGTAGTCACCCTAAAAACTTATTGTCAAGAAACAATTTTCTATTTCATATCAAGTCTTGCGTATGAATTCATAAAACATACTTATTACAAGGAACCAAACTAATAATCGTAATAACCGAGTAAACTCTTACACCACCTTACAATAAAGTCGACGTCATCTGATACCAAAAACTAAACCAAGAAGCCGAGACACATCACTAGTCGCCCTAGGATAATGCGCTGTCAAATTTGCTTGCCGAAAGAGTTACATCAATGTGAGGCGTAAGCCTTTAAAATTACAAGTTAACAACCGAGTTATGCTTAAAGTCTCGCCTTGTAAAGAAGTAGTACATTTTGGCAAACGGGGGAAGCTAAACCCCAGGTATGTTGGACCATCCAAGGTGATGGAAAAGGTTGGATCCGTTGCTTACAAGCTTGAGCTTCCGCAAGAACTGAGCAGGATTCACAATATGTTTTACGTATCCAACTTAAAGAAGTGTTATGCCAATAAACCATTAGCCGTTCCGTTGGATGGACTTCACTTTGATGACAAACTTCAGTTTGTCAAGGAACCTATAGAGATCTTGGATCAAGAAGTCAAATGGTTGAGACAAAGCCGTGTACCAATTGTCAAGATTTGATGGAACTCCAGGAGAGGTCCTGAGTTTACAGGGGAACGTAAGGATCAATTTTGAAGGAAATATTCACACATCTTCACCAAGACCGCACCGTCGTTAAGTGCCGTGTCTTGGGCCTTGAGTACAAGGCTTATTTAACAGGGGAAGACTATAACACCCCCTGTTTTAGGGTCATTGATGACGTCATATAATTCACTATTTATTTTTAGTATTGTACGCGTTTACTTTTAAATCATAATCACTAAGTTAAATCGCGTAAGCTAAAAATTATCGTTCAATGTAAACGGGCATCAAAAGATTAAACGTTTACATCAAGCAAGTGTTAAGTAATTATTTTGAGGATAATTATTAACTTTGTTCATTTTATTTTTATTGGTTGCGTAAAGTGTTTACGTTTCGCGATAAAATACGTTTAGGCATACCCGGAACCACCAAAACTTTTCTACGCTTCAACATATACCCACAATTATACCCAATACTCAAAAATTACAAAAATATATCATACATATGTATATGTAACCGGATACATAGAGATGGATACAAAAATATCTAGCTTAAAAACATCACTCCTTGTTTTCATGGGATGATTTCATTATTAGGTAACCAAGACCTTTTTCCTTACTTGCTCTAATAGTAAATTGGACTAAGACTTCCTTAAGACCCTCCTTTGTGTCTTTGACTAGTCCATGGTTATATGTATAGAGTGCAAGTATCAAAGAAACTCATACATACTCATTTCCAAGGTGTAAACAAAAACAAATCTCTCCCTTTTCTTCCTTGCTAGGCCACGGCAATAAACAACAACCACAAACCATCCATAAGATTTTTATCTACAACATTTACACACCTTCATACATCATATCTAAGATACCTCAAAGTGTTTTAAGGGTTTGATTAAACCTTTAAAAGGATTGAAGCAAGAAAAGAAAGCTAGGGTTTACTTGGGAAAATTAGGGTTTTCACCTTATATTTTCAAGCCAAGAGTTTAAATCACAAGGGTGTGATTGTTCTCCTTTTCACTACTCATTCATACAAGGTTATCTAAAACCCTAATCATTTCATAATTATGATTTTATGTGTTTATATGTTCTATATAGCAAAATCACCATTAGGATACTTTTAAACATGTAAAGTCTATGTTTACTTGTGATCATGGTTTTGTACACTTATTCATGTGTTATGAGGTTAATAATATCATGAAATAATGGAAAAATAAGTATTATATTATGTTGGTTTAAGTGGAAAAAGTTCAAGTATAAACTAGTAAGTATAAATTACTAAGAAAGTTTTTGATTTGAGAGCGTTGTTAAGGACATGAGATCTTGGACAAATATGGACATATGGACTTTATAATATATATGACTTATGATATAAGTGTTGTGGAGAAAATGTGGTAAATTATGTAAGTTAAAAACCATATAAATCAAGTTATATACATAAATATATATAACTACTTAAAAGGGCTGTTTTAAATTAGTAAACAAAAGTATATATTTTATATTTTATTAAAATACTACATGTCATAAGGATTCCAAAAAGGTAAGAAACTCGAAAAACCGATTTATAACGAAAAAGATACGACGATTTCAAGTTTACGTTAAATATATACTTTTATAAAACTATTTTTATAAAAGTTACTGTTCACATCAGTGTTTATCATTTTTAAAACATCATAAATAAATAGAGATTTCATTTACGAAAGCGTGCTCGAAAGAATCGCTAAAAACAGAGATATAACGAATAAAATACAACAATTACGGGTTTTACGATAACTAAATCTATAAAAATAACTGGCATGAACAGTAAAAAGTACTGTTGATCAGAGGACATAAAATATAAAAATGTCATATTTTGATACGTCGTCTTAATACGAAAGTGTGGACGTAAGAATCACTAAAAACAGAGTTAAAACGAATAAATTACGACATTTACGGGATTTACGAACTAAAATAAATTTATATCTGTCATGAACAGTGAAAGTACTGTTCATCAGGGGACAAAAATTATTAAAATGTAATATTTTTATATATCATCTTAATACGAAGACGTGAGCTTAAGAACGCGAGAAACATATTTAAAACGGGAAAGTTACGCTATAATTACTAAAGCGGTAATTATAAACGTTTTTACCTTATAACCACGATTTCTAAATTACAAATTGTTGGATCCCGATTACCATTTCCACTTCATATAAAAACCACGAATCGATCAAGAAAAGAGAAAGAGAGTTGATTTCTAGAGAGAGAAAGAAGAGAGAGAGTTGAGAGAGAATATAGAAAAGTGAAATATTATAAATGAAATCAACTAACTTTTCCGAGGTAGAAAAGTTACTTATATACCCCAACACATTAAGTGACGTTCGGGATATTTGACTAGGACCCGGGCTTAGGTTTTGCTTGGGATTAAACCCGAAACATATACAATATTAGATTAACTATCGAGCCTGATTCCCGATAC